>JAUEJL010080835.1:0-15301 GCA_032274825.1 Drosophyllum lusitanicum
ATCAAACAGCATGTCACATTCAGAGGCAGATTCATTCAGAGCCTTTGAATTATTCAGACCACAGAACCATTCAGTGCTTAATCATTCTGTTTTAACAAACAGCCCCTAAGACTAGAACTCACAACCTTAAAGTTGTGAAGCACATTTTTCAAACTCTTATACCGTTGGACTGAAAACCCTCGATCTTGTTACATATTATTAAGTTCATTTTATATGATACAAGTAATTAATGATATTACGTATCTTTGTAAGGGTGACGTAGTAATTAATCAAAGACATGCGGCTTAATATGAACTTATTCTCATGTTCAATACAAGCCACATATCCCTTATAAATAAGATTTATGCAGATTTGCAATTCACATCTTTCATATTGGCAATGCAACATGTCAATGGGGCCCTTAACGGGACGGTACTAGGTGTTAAGTATTGGGTCAAAAGTTATCGGTCAATTTAGTATGCGGAATATCTTTTTAATAGTGCTACCAATCACACACGTTTTTAAAAAAAATAACTAATATGTAAACCAAAGTGTTAATTTGTTAGGTTTTTTATATAGATTTATGTTAAAACACTAAAGTTTATGCTAAAATTTTAATTGTCTGAGTAAAAATTCTGATTTTTCATTTAAAAAACTTGAACTTTTTACCTTTAACTCTTAAGAGAATAAGATAAGGTGATGACCAACCATCTTATGCTATTAAAGATTTCAACTTTTGTGACGTTTTGTTTCATACTTATCTATGAGACTGGAAATTACTTAGAGAATGTGTACTGGTCACACCCTCGTTACACCATCATGTTAGCATGACACTTCTACTACACATCCTAGCACACGACATGTGTAATGGTCATATCAAATTCTAAGACCTACATACTATCAACCCATCAATCAAAACTTAATAAACAAACAAAAAAGAAAGAAAATCCACCACACCACTTTTTCAGCAGTAATCCTCACTGCACTCCACGCCAACCATGGCGTAATGGAGTGGCTCACCACACCCACCATAGCGTGATGGTCACCACACACGCCCACTTCGGTTCCCACTCTGTATGATGTTGTAGTTGTCGTTTGATCATAACATGTTAACAAGTTACACCAAGCATGAAATACAAACGCAATGCTCCCTTGTTATTTGCCCAAGAGAGGCATGTTTAATTAGATCTATTTAAACTTGAAAGTTATAGATATTGTAGGCACAATTGTATCAAGGGTGTTTTTGATAAAGTGCAAGAGGTGTGACCGCACAGGACTCACCTTTTTGAGGGGGTCCAAATTTTTTATACTATATGATATATAGATATAATGTTATAATTTTTCAAAGTCCGCTTAATAAAATAGAAATAGTAGAAAACTCATATTTAAAATAATTATTATATAAGCCCAAAAATAGATATTTGTGATTTAATAACAGAAATCTTAAGTCATAATGTAGTCACACTTAAGTATAATGATCTTGATGCAAATGAATTTTATATGGAGTTAAAGCTACTTGACACGTTTTTACCTGTGAAACTATCAAACTAACATTGCTTTAAAATATTTGAAACAAGACGGTTGTTTTCCTAATGCATTTATTGCATATAAAGTCTTATTATGTTGACATATGCATAAACAAGTTTCTCAAAACTTAAATTTTGAAGTCTTACTTACGGTCCTAAATATCACAAGAAAAACTTAATATATTGATAATGATAGCTATTGGGAATCATATCATGGAGAGTATTGATTACAAAAAATTGATTAATAGCTTTGCTTCCAATAATGCTAGAACTTCATAATTCATGTAACTATGTAAAATAAACTATTTATACTACCGTTCTTTTGTTTTTAGCTATATATATGTGTGTGTGTGTGTGCGCGCGCATGGGCGGACTCAAGATTTTTGTTGACCGTTGACACCATATAATGACAAAAATAAAATTCATTAAGATTAAGGGTATTGTTCGGGTTTTCTAGTTAATCCAGTCAGGTTAATGAGGTTTCGGAAGTTGTTCCGAGGGCCAAAATCTAAAATAAAAACATTATTTATCTAAAGCTTTGTTAATTAATTGTTGTTTTTAGGGTAAACTTAAGTATTTTTAAAGGTAAAACTCGAATATTAAACTATATCTTATCATTTCTACATTTCATTTTTTATTAGATTTTAGTGGCATCAAAAAATCACTTGTGGCACTGGCTTGAAAAAGTAGAAATTTTCCACTTCATCATGCCACCGCCCTGTGTGTGTTTAAAAAAAGGGGCTCATATTTCCTCTTCGCACAGTGCCTAACGAATACACGGGACATCCCTGAATTGTATCAAGTATCAATAAATGTTGAAGCAAATCCACAATGATATATGTATGAACTTAGTAGGTATCGTGAGAGAGAACTAAGAACACACATACATAATTTAA
The DNA here is from genome assembly GCA_032274825.1 of Drosophyllum lusitanicum. Classification (NCBI taxonomy): domain Eukaryota; kingdom Viridiplantae; phylum Streptophyta; class Magnoliopsida; order Caryophyllales; family Drosophyllaceae; genus Drosophyllum; species Drosophyllum lusitanicum. The sequence goes on from JAUEJL010080835.1 coordinate 2,402, forward strand.
GTCTAATGAAATAGGGCATACTTACATGGTATTTATACCCTATGGGTATTTACAATAACTACCCTATACTTGTACTAATGTTATATGTAATAATAAACTTTACTAAAATGTATTTGAACACAATTTACTACCTAACATATATTATTTAAGGAATGAAGTAAATTTTATTTCAAAATTGGTTTCTAACTTTTTACTAAGTTGGATTCTTTTTATTTTGCACACATTATGGTTTGAAACATGCACAAGTGTTGAATATATGACGTTATGGGGTTACTATTCACCCAAAAACTAGTTTGTGGGTCACATTTCTTAAGGAAGCATGATAAATCACAACGTGTCACTACTACGGACGGTAAATAAATGAGTAAGATATGATAATTAAAGAGTGACATGAAATAATCTTTTAATGTACGTCATCGACTATGATACAAGGTAGATTAAAGAAAAGAAATATACTAAGCAACAACAAAATAGTGGATACAACATACGTTATCAAGAAATGGATGATAAAAAAGCTAATTAATAAATAAAAATTACGATGTATTTTTGTAACGGGAGACGTTATCGTTGATGGGGGATGGTGACATCGTGAGGAACACCATCCGTCTGCCTTTCATTTCGATGAAGTATGTCCCGTTGGAATGTGTATGTCAGCGGGAGATGGTCTCGTGGCCCCTCTTACATGATTTATTTTTCTTTTATTGAAAAGGGGAATAGAGACGCAGAAGTGACCTACGGAGGTTTTATTAGGATAAAAAGATGATGTGGAATTTATGTGGCAAGTGGGATGGTGAGTCATACCCTTCACCATAAAGCTCTGTTTGGTTGAACAAAAGGAGTGACAAAGAAAATCCAGTACGGTTTATGGTTTTTTGGATCAATTGTTTCATGAAATGTTTTGAACGCAACTACTTTGCATCTAAGCCTCTTATCAAGTAAAGTGCGTAACTCAACTTTCTATTAAATGGGGCGAGGAGGGCAGCTACTAAAGGACGATCTTGGCTAAAAGCAAGCTTGATTATGGGTAAGGCAACATGGTTTAGTACGAAGACTAGGATGGGATCGATGGAAGAAACTTTTTTGCCTTGAAGGCATGCTATAAGTCTATATAGGTCTAATAATAACTAGGCATATTAGTTAGATTTGCAGTTGTCAATCTGAAATCAGAAATGATAGGAAAGGCTTGAGCGCTAGATAATAAACTTAAAGAGGAAAGAGAGAGAGCGAGAGAGGTGCCAAGTTTATAAATCAAATTGGTATCAATAGAAACCTTGCTGAGTTGACTCGTTAGTTGAAGGAGTTGGGAGTGAAAGCCTTGGAAATGTAATTGAAAAATAGCTACCTAATCTCTAGAATTAGAAGTAAAATAGCACAATTTAGTAATTTACTTGGCCAACTTTTTTTTTTTTTTTGAGTAAATTACGTATCTCATTTCTGTAATATGTGACAAATTTTACTATTCGTTTTTGTGGTTCATTAATTACCCAGATGGTCTATATTGTTAAATTTTTTTTCATGCTCATAGTCCTTGTAGCACATAAAAAGATGAAAACACCATTTTCTATTATTTTTTCATTTTTCTTAATTTTTAAATTATTATTATATCAATACAAAGAAATATCTCATTTTCTCTTTCCCCCCAAATCTCTCCCTCGATCTCTCATTTTGCCTTTCTCCCCCTCCCTGATCCCCCCACCACTTATCCGGCACCATTATTGCCAACGACTCCAACTCTGATCACAATACCACCTCCTCCTCCAATGTTGTCTACCACTGTGTATATATATATCAACGACGCCACCGGCGCTTCCGTTCTTGGGTCTGTTTGTGAATCTTCTTCTCCTTTTCTTTTTTTGATCTTTTCTTTTTGTGGGTTTGGTTCCAATTGAGAAAAGCAAGGGTAGGTTCGATTCCGATCTGTTTATGGGTTTCGATTTGGGATCTGTGATGATGGTTTTCGATTTAGGTTAGTTTTCAGCTGAAGAAAGTGTTTTTGGTTAGGTTTCAATTCTGGATTCATGGTGGTGAGCAATTTTGGTGCGTAACCGATGGTAGTAGAAGGTAGATAGTGGGTGATTTTCACGGTGGTAGACAGTGATTGGTTGTTTCAAGAGGCTGTGGTTGGTTGTCTTCTCCAACGAGGGTGGTTGCCGGTGATAGAGGCTGAGAGTGAGTGAGGATGTCTAGAGAAAGATTTGTTGGGGAAGGACGGGAGAACAAGAGGGAGTGGACCAGGAGGGGAAGGAGAGGGTGGTGACAACAGAGAGGGCAGGGAGAGAGAGTTTGAAAGAGGATGAGGGGGCAGTGGTTAGACTTGAAGGAGGTGGCGGAGGTCACAGTAGGAGATGGTGGTGCTCAAAATTGAAGGTGGAGTTAGGTCTCACGCAACTAAAACTGAATCGAGAGAGATTAAGGAATGAGGGTGGGAGTTATTTGTAAAAAGTTTAATAGTGATAGCAATAATAATAATAACAATTCAAATTAAGAAATTGATATAAAATTAATAAAAATGAAAAAGAAAAAATGTGAGAGTATTTTTATCATTTCACGTGACACAAGGTGACACAAGGACTATAAGTGTGACCAAAATTGAAGGATAGTAGAGACCAGGGTTCTAAAAAACGCGCCATGACGACGCTATGACAACGCCAAGGCGCGACTCCGCCGTTAAGAAATAGCCCTTGGCGGTGGGGTTAGGCGTAGCGTAAGACAAGGCGACATGAGGCGCTCCTTTACCCGTCATATGGCGGGTTTTTTAAGGCGTGACGCACAGAAAATATTTTTTTTTATAATTTTGACTTTTTTTATATACATTTTGCAATCGCGTGTATTGAACTTCTATAAATTTATATTTTGTAATTTGTATATGTTACTTTGCTCCTAATTTGTGTAACTTTATTTAATTTGTATATTAATAATGATAAATTGGATATAAATATTTATAAAATATATACAAAATTGCCGCCTTAAAAAACGCCATGACTCGCCGTGGCTCCTAAAGCTTGAGGCTTAACCTCGCCGCCACGCCGTGCCTTACGTTATTTAGAACCATGGTAGAGACTATTGGTGTAATTAACGAACACAGGATGAATGGTGAAAATTGTGTCATAAATATGAACAAAATATTTAATTTATACTGTTTCTAAAGCAAGCATCATCTTAAATAGACTTCAATCACCACAAGATTAGAAGTAAAAATTGTACTAGATAGTCCAAGAAAACTTAAAAACAAAGCATAAAAACTAAATTAACTGCGCTCGACCGCACCACCTCACAAATACAAAATAACAATATGACAAGCGCTGCAGCCTGCAAACAAGATGACAAATGCACAGAAAACTTCCACAGATACTTGAAAGACTAATGATTCACAAGTATACAGTAAGAACACAGAAAGAAAGCCAGTACACATAAAAACTTTGGCATTCACACAAATCAGTATGGGGTTGTAATGTTTCACTTGATAGTAAAATAAAAACTAAAAAACATAAAAAAAAAATACCAGGGCCAAAATTACAAAAAGTAATGCATCTCCTAACAAGCAACAATCAACCAACCAAACAACCTTCAAAATCCTACTCCCACACCATCTTATCACAAGCTGTGACATTCTGTATGATATGCCATATTCTACAAATTGGGAATCAATATAGGATTTACACATTTCAAAAGCATCATAAATAAAAACCTATAATATCCTTCAACATTTTTCAGACCATCAAGAAAGAAGAAAACAAAAGATGGTGGCACACATGATTTCTTTCATGAATGCATTGTATTCTCAATTAACTTGAAAAAAACACCTACTCATGAAAATGGACAATTGAAAAAATATGCAAAATCTCTAAATTCCTAAATGTGTATGTGGCCAACTAATGCAAAAGAAAGTGAGACACAATACCGACTAATGCAAGACTCAAAATTGACACCCTAAAAATATAAGATTTGAGGGGACCAAAAAAAATAACATAGGGTAGAAAAGGGAAAAAATTGTATGATGCAGAATGCATTGGGTACCTAATGTGTGTGCTAACCCCACCCCAGCCCATGTATGGGCCCATGCAGTACAGAATTGACCAAATGAAGGGAAATGTATGTTGTGTTCCTTTGCAATGAGAATTTGACCAACTTTTCTAACTTGTATACCCCGACAACAAAGCAACCGTGGATGATGGCATGGCATCACAAGGATGACGTGGCCTAATTCATGCACTCTAAGATGTAGTCATGTGAACCTGATGATGAATCAGCCCTGAGCCCGCCCCAACTTTCCAGAACCATTTACTACTTTGGCATGGTGACAGAGCAGAGCACCTGAGTTTCCCATGGAACAGGTGCAAACAAGTTGAAACAACTTTAAGTTGTATCAGTCTTACTGACAGAAAGTAGTGATGACCCGACCGACTCGACCCAACCCATTGACTGAAACTCCGACCTTAACCCCGACCCCGACTCGACCATATGCATGCAGGGACTTCTAAATGAAAAGAAAAAAAGGTTATGTACCAACAGGATAGCTTCAGACGGAAATAGCACGACTGATAGCCAACTTGGCCCACTCAGCAGATTCCTTGATCAAATGGTCATCTGAAGACAAGCATTCATTAAGAAAATCTTTGCTTGAAAGAGATTGCTGAATCAAGGACCCGGCATTACTTCCAAGAGTATCAGCTAGATCTCCAAGAACACCAATAGCAGTTTTCATCACCACATCATCCCTAAAAAATGAACAGATAATCAAGTCAAAAACCAAATTTTGCTGTTAAAAAAAGTCAAACCAGATAAATGAACACTAGTAGAGGTCTCGATTTCAATCATTTACTTATGATTGGATTCAAGTTGAGTTGACTTTTTTATAAATCTCAAACGTGTTAAAACTAAAGGTAGCTGAAATGAGAACGGTTCAAATGGGTTGAATCAAGTCAAACAAGTTGAAAGTAATCCAAAGTCTATTTTCGATACATAAAAGATAAAACCTTCTAAATATTTTATGCAAAAATTAGGATTATTATTTGAATAATTGTTTTGTAACAATATGTAACACATTAATTATCTATACAAAAATTTCAAAAGATAGACAAAAGAAGGTGTTTGGGTCAATGCGACTCAGCCTAGCACTTCTGGGCACGTACTAAAAAAAGGCATATTTCAATCTGAACCTGTTTTGACCCATGACCCAACCCGCCAGACCTACACATCTTGCCACAGTTCATCTAATAAACACAATAGACAAGTAACCAATTAAACAGTTTAAACAGCAAGAACTCACATGTCTTTCTCCATGTAAATCAGATCAAGAAACTGGAGGATGTGTGGAGCATATGGAATCAGCAACTGGGTTTTGGGAGAGTTCTTGAAACCCTGAAATATTCCGGAATATGCCTCCAAGATACCATTTCTCAAAAGATTGGTGTACTCAATCATTTCATCATCAGCACCAGATGTATGTGAAGACAACTCTGCTGCACTCTGGAGCATAGGCATAGCATACATCAAGTATTTCTCAAAGTTCTCTCCGATAGCAAGAGAAATATCACCAAAACACGAAAATATTGGAGGCTTCACTGATCGATGCAACTGGTTGCTTGACAAATCTTTAAGAAGTTGGGTCATGATCCCATCACACCAGGGCAACACTTTATCCTCCAGTGCCCTACAGATGTCACCCACAACACCCACAGTAACAGCACACACTTGATACTCTTCAAAGTTTTGGAGACCCATTTCCAGATACTTGTAAAAATCCGGCATGTATTTTGCAAAATCTGGGCCTGTTGCATAAGCAAGAGCTCCAATAGCAAGCATTGCTTCCTCATGAACTGTTGCACTACGACATGCAAAAACCCTAAGAAATAGGTTCATTATCTGATCTGCATACTGCATGAAGGCGTATTTTGTAGCGTCTGAAGCACCAAGTTTCTGAATGATAACCTGCAAGCACCCACAAAGAAGGCCTTGCAATTCATTTTGCTTCTCTCTCTCATCAGAAGAAAGCTTCTGTTCTTCAAGAGTTTGATGGAGTTCCATCATGATGACAGGAACCAACTGTAACACCAGGGGAACCGTTTCATCTGTAGAACACCTCACAACTTCATTTAACGTCTCGTAAGCAGCAGTCCTCAACCTAGACTCTCCAGCATCTTCTCTGTGAGTAACAGTCAAAAGAGATTGAACAATTTCTTGGAAAAAAGGAGTCAAAGGAGATGAAGGTCCAACATCTTCAAAACCCTGTGCAAGAAAATAGAGAGCACCGCAAGCTTTCTCAGCAACATTTGGAACATCTTTCATGCTCTGGAGAAGAACTGTGATAATCTGCTGGCAATTTGCAGGAGTAATTATAGGTGTCTCCATAGTCGACCCATGGAGAAACTCAAATATTCTTCCGAGTGTCCAAGCAGTGGTGTCCTTTACATGGTTGTTTGGATCTTTGGTCAAAGCGGTCAACATAAAATTAAGAGCAACGTTAACCAATGGAACTAACTGGTTGGGTGATGGACCTTCAAGGATGGAACCAAAAGCATATGTAGCTCCCTCTCTTTGTCTCCAATCAGGTTTTGTTATATTCTCTTCAATGAATGGCATGACAAGTGGAACAATATCATTTCCTACTGTTCGAGCAACTAGACCAAGGCATGTACCACCAGCCATAGCAACATTCCATGCACCCTCATCCTGATCTTGGTCGTCTTCTTGCTTCAAAAGAGTTTCTAGAAGCATGGGCACAAGTGCAGGTAGAGCCTGCCTAATGAAGTAAAAACATGGTATATCAGAAACAGCAGTAGTGAAATCACCCCCATATTCTTCCAATATATCGATTTCTTCATCACATATCGAGCTCCAGAACTCAATGGCTTGTAGAGCTACTGCCTCCTCATCTTCTTTCACAGCTTTGGCAGTGATGCTGAAGATATCCTGCATGTAGGGACCTAACTTCTCGTAATAGCTTGATGAGATGGAAACCAAACACTCAAAAGCTGCCTGCCGAATTTTTACTTCTGGTGATAGGGTTGCCTCACAAACAACTCTCATAATATAATCACGCTCCATGTCATTACTAAAATTTGCCTGAGCAAAGCCAAGAGCGTTATACAATGCTCTAGTTGCAGCAAGACGCACATCATTGCTAGTCTCAGTTGCATTCATACCTTGAACTACAGCTGTAAGTATTTTATTCACATGATCTTGTTCTACAACATCTGGAGAAACTTCTTCACACAAATAACCAAGAGTTTCTAAAGTTGCTTGCTTGACATGAACAGGGACTTGGTGAATATTTGAAAGAAGTGAGCTAATGAGCTCCGGCCATTGTTTTTGTGGCAACTCTATACCAGCAACCTTAGCTATTACCTGTGATGCAGTTGATCTTGCCTCCTGGACAAGAGAAGAGAGTGTCTGCAACAAGTATGTCTTAATCTGTGTCTTAACACCCACATCTAGTGATAACCATCTTTGGATTAACTCATACCTTCTATGTTGCTCTTTTGCATCCAAAGCATTCTTAAGAACCAAACCAGCTAATTTACGACTATCAACAGGCTTCTCATCACTAGCAAGTTCTCCAGACAGAGACAACAGAAACCCAGATAGATTTTGATCCTGAAATTGCTTTAAACTTTCTTCAGCATGCTTCCGAATAGATCCATCGACTGATTGTGCACTCAGCAGAATTTGGGTAACTTCCAATGCCATAACTTTTTGGCAAACACTTTTTTGAGGGAACTGTATCAACATAAAACCAGGTAAGCTGATTTGAATACAAACAGTCAAACAGTACGATGATTACTTTACAAAAGCAAGACTAATTACACATTCCAAACCATCACAAAGAACTGAAATTGACATGTATCATGTATAAAAAGTTTTAAAAAATTCGGAAAAAAACATAACCCAGACAAAAAAAGAGCTACTTTACTGCTTGAAACAGATTTTGCCCCTGTTTCAGAATTTAAAACCTGTCCCCAAAACGAGCACTGATACACTAAATGAATAGGCTACTAATAAGCCACATAAGAAACATAAACCAGACAAAAAAGGGCTTTTGTAAGGCCAAGAGGTATGCATACCCTGCTCAAAGGTGGGGTTGATGTGGAACTGCAAGCAGCAGCCCCCTCGCTGGTCACTTTATCCTCTCTCTCAATCAGTCTCTATCTCTCACACACAATATTTAATATAAAAAAATGGAATAGCAGTAAAGGGGAGAAAGAGGGGTATTTCCTAACTAGAAGAGTGAAAGGGGGAGGGGGGAGGGAGAGTGATAGAAAGATGGGAGGGGGTGAGGAGAGTATACCCCTTGGTCTAATGTCCCCGAAACTAGCACTACTAGACTTTACTATAAGTAATAACCCACATTAGAAACAGGGATGACACCAGAATTCAAAAACTGGCTGCCGTTACATATCAGCAAACCCAGTTTAGTTTAGATCTGAATATAAGACAAAATAACTTCGTCACCCAAACAAACAAACAAACAAAAACCTAACTTCCTATGCAAGTGGCCATACGAAAGCATAACAAGATCAAATAGGTCAACCACAAAGAAAAAAAATGGTTTTATCTCCAATGAAATTAATTATATCCCGCCAAAAGACCTCAAATTTTGTGGCTCCCGATACACCGGAACTAGTAAATAGTTCAATAAATGACGGTGAATCCGGATCTTCAGTACTTTAAACTAAACATTACGACCAAAACAGTTTCCAGCTGCTAACCACTGTAATAATATTCAATTATAACACACGCATAGAGCAGATGATGACATACTGAACTAAAAACTGAAACTTTGACCAGTATATAGCCAGATCGGAAATCCAATATTTGCGGATATGAAAACCCTAACAAATTGATCAAAAAGAGTAAAGCGAAAAGATTATAAGTCCTAATAACGAGAATTACCTGACGATTAAGTTATCAAACACCCTCCGATCAGCAGACAAAGTTCCAAAAGCGGCGATTCTGAAACCCTAGAGAGAGGGGGGGAGAAGGAAGAGGGGTGAGGAGAGAAGACTGGAACTAGAAATGCATATCTGTCTCTATAATTTTTGGGGAAGAGTATATTATATTAATTAAAAGAACTGTTAATTTACTGTAAAGAAATTCTTAAAAAAATTAGGTAGTGATTAGCTGCAGAGACGACCACGGTAATCCCCGAATGTATGCAGAAACGAAAAGCTGGAATAGGTTGAAAAGTGACCTCACAGGGCGGTTCCTTTGTATCAACGGACAGGATTTAGGATTATTACATCTGACACCTCCTATCTGGTGCACGGATCAATAATTCTATGAGAATTGCTTCACAAAATAAGACAACGAAGCAAATAAGGTCTAATATTATTTTATATAAATATAAATTAAATAATTAGTATGATGTATAAATTTATCATCTGACCTAGGGTTATCATTACAAGAGTAACATTTATAATAAAGAAATTGAACAAAAATAATTGAGGGATAAAAACAATGGAATTAAGTTTCTATGTAGATTAAAATTTGTTTTTTAATTTGTTTTTTGTTTAGAAATAATAGTTTGTGTTGACATATTTCATTCATGTGATATGTCACTTATTACACTCTTTGTTCCTGAACTTAAGAGTACTCACTGTTAAAATTTTGTTACTTGTAGTCTCATGCCATGCACCTAAAATGACAAAAAATACAATTACCCATTTTTTATTTTTCTTAATTTTAAATCACTTCAAAAATAAAATTAAAACAGAATATGAATATCACCCCCTTCTCTCTTGATTTCTCTCAATACTCTTTCTCTGCCTCTCTTACTCTCCTAACTAACCACCGCACATGCATGTATCACTGCCCCTTGACTCACACCAGCCACTGCCCTCATCTCCCTCTATTGGCGCATTTCTCTCTTGCTCTTCCTCTCTCTGTGTATATGTGTCGACTCGTTGCCCGCCCCTAGGATTTTAAGGTTGAATTTTCTGGAGTACAGATGAAGATGGTGGTGTTTGTGTGATTATGGTGATGGTGGTGTAGGTACCATATCACTGACTTGTTACCCACCCTATGAAAAGGAGGTTGTAGCTGTCAGTAGTCAACTTGTCAATGAGTGCATAAGCTTGAGAATTAAGTAAGCTGACAATCAGGATACGGTTCGAAGTCATTCAACTAAAAGAAATTGAGATACAAGTCTGCAATCAATTGTAGGTAGCATATTTTGCGGGTTTTGGAATTGATTATGCCTCACCCACATGCATAACAACTTCCGATGTCAAGGAATGCGAAGGATACTTGTGATAGATGGTGGTGGAGGTCTTCTCCGATGAGGGGGAAAACGATGAGGTGGTGGTGGTCTTCTCTAGCAACGGAGGCAACGATGATGGTGGTGGTGCCGGTATTCTTCGGCGATCGGACAACGATGATGGGTGATGGTGTTTTGGATGTTATTTAATTTGTTTAGTTATTTATTAACAATTTCAAATTTTAAATATTAATTAACATTCAAGAATAAATAAATATTAAAAGAAAATAATAAATTAGGAAGAAAAGGGTATTTTTATATTTTCAAGTACGATAGGACCGTGGGTGCGACAAAATGTAAACAATAGGTATAAATGTATAACGAACATAATAAAAAATTATATCACTATATAAGGTAACTAAAGTCTTGATAAACCAACTTTCCATAGTAGTCAAATATAGAATAAGTTACTTTGTAATTTTAATTCTGAAGTACAATGATCAATGATAGATAACATTAATATCAACAACAATAACAATAATATGTATAGAGTCACTTCAATAAAATGTATTTACCCTTGACTCAATAATTAACATTTTTTCATATAACAAACTTTCGCAAATTTATTTCCTATGTATGGGGATCTAAAGACAATATAATTGATCATTTTGGTCGAATGACAACTACATATGCTTAGAAATCATCCTTGGTATCATTGACATGACAACAAAATGCAATCTAATTGTCATCAATAAAACCGTATCATTGACATGACAACAAAATGCAATCTAATTGTCATCAATAAAACCGTTTCAGGTAACTCTATACATAAAAAAAAGTTGTGAAAATTCATTACAGAGAAATTAAAATTTTAAAATATAATGCATATAGTTTACAAATAAGTCAAAGTTGGATGTAATTCTATTCATCCAACATATAATATAATAACAAGAGTTAATTACATTTTTGTCACTGTAATTTATTAAAAATAACGGTTTTAGTCTTCGGGTCCGAAAACTTACGGTTTTAGTGGATCTTAACCCGAATTTATTTCACTTTGGTTCCTCCCAAACTTGAAAGGACCAATTTACCCTTTCTTTAATTCAATTATCATCTTAAATTTTTAATTGATTTTTAATATTTAATAACATTTAATGTTTAAAAATTTAAAGAATTAAACGCTCTCTCTCTCCCTATTAAAGTGTGTGTCTCTTTCTTAGTCACTAAAGAATTCTCATACATCTCCCAAAAATTCGCGCCATGGCAATCTCCGATCATTTTCTTCGGCACACCACCTTCTTTGATCGTATGAACACTCAGACATCTCCCAAAATTTCCGGCCACCATGATCAAATAGTTCCCAGAAATTTCCGGCATATAAACACTCAAACATATCCTAGAAATTCCAAATAACTCCAAAATCTCCTGTCACCACAATAACAACTGTTGTCGATGAACACGCCTAAAAATTTCATCCCTTTCAGTAAAAAAACACACACCCTCCAATTGACACACACACCTAATCGCCATTGTGGATTTTAGGGAACACACCTAATCAGACATGGGCATGTAACACTCGAAATTTTATAAATGATATTAAAATGAGGTGTTGAGTAAAAGTTGAGGTAACGAGTAAAAGTTATAAATTATCAAATGGTTTAAAATAATGATTTCAAATATATCCTCGTTGTGATTTATGAATAGCGTATGGATGAGTTGTAAGTCAGATAGGGGAGCGAGATACCCGTTAAAAGTTGGGCCACCACCTAAAAAGGCGGCAACACTTTCTTGTTGCCTTCTTATTCCTTCTTCTTCTTCTTATCTTTAATTTCTTTCTTATTTTCCTTGAATAAACACACACACATACACCTCAATATTAAATGGCTTTTGGAATGTTGAATTGGAGATTAGAGAGAGGAAAACTAACATCTACCATTTGAGAATCAAGTAAATGTTATTATTTTGAAGTTTGAGGTGGTAATGGACCAAATGAGTTTTTGGCTTAATCTTTAGATTTTGATGTTTTTAGTTGAGATTTTAGTGTTAAAAAGTGTTTATAAGGTCCCAAACAACTTTTCTAAGTGTTAGGAAATATTTGGGGATCGATTTATATGGTTTTGGGTCGGATTTGAGTTTTGAAAAACAATGGCGTTTTCTATCTGTTGACGCGATGTGTCAATGTTGTTCTTGCAACGCGATGAGTCATGATGTTAGACGCAATGCGTCCAGGCGTCTGAGAACACTTTTGTGTTTTTTTACATGTTTTGATGCTTGGGCTTTAATTATAGGTTGAAATATGGATTAAGGTGAAAGTCCTTTGATGTGAAGAAGATTAGTAAACAATGAATACTTGAAGTAAAGATGATGAAGTTTTAGTATGAACAAGTATGAACACTTTGCATGAACTTGGAGATTCTCTCTTGTATTACTTTGAATCGTTGGAATGCAGAGAATGCTATAGCAAAGGTTACCTTGCAAACCTAGTTTGCAAGGTTATAAGTACACAAGCCACATGGGCTTAAAAGCCACATGGGCCCAAGTCTAAACACTTACACTAGACTAGGAAATACATAAAGAAAATGGGTCAAGCCCATAACATAAACTAGTCTAGAAACATATAAATTACAAACAAAAGAACACAAGGCAAACAAACTAATTAATATCTAACAATCTCCCCCTTTTGTTGCCTTGTGCTGAAGCAGGCA
>JAUEJL010080846.1:0-15300 GCA_032274825.1 Drosophyllum lusitanicum
CATATAGTTCGGTTGAATATGTTCATTATTTGCCTGGTTTTATGAAAGTTGTTGAGGATTATAAGGTAAAGACGGAAAACATGAAACTTTATGTCCTTGTAAAGTTTGTAAGATGTGTGCTTTGTTTGAAAATTCAAACGAAATTAGTGGACATCTAGTAATACATGGGTTTATGGATAAGTATACTACTTGGACACGATATGGTAAATTATTATCATATAGTAATCCAGTTGTGTCCAATTTTAATGACCATGACAATGAATATTTGATCAATGATGACAGTTGTGGTAATTAGATGATATGTTAAATGATTTGGAGGAAATTATTATTGAAAAAAAATTATGACAATTTTTAACAATTATTTGAGGACTCCGAAAAAACCTTTGTACGGTGGTTGTAGAAAATTTACGAAACTTTTTGCCGTTTTGAAACTGCTTAATATAAAAGCCAACAATGGTTGGAGCGATAAAAGTTTCACAAGTTTATTAGAGATTTTGCATGAAATGATTTTCAAAGATAACGAATTACCAGTTTCATTATACCAAACGAAAAATTTGATGTCTCCAATGAGATTAGAAATCGAAAGAATGCATGCATGTCCAAATGACTATATGTTGTATAGAAATCAGTACAAAGACCTGCATGAATGTCTTAAATGTGGTACATTTAGGTATAAGGAGAATAAACGAGTAAAGGAAAACAATGATGATGTGACAAAGAATGGACTTCCGCTAAATTGTTATGGTATTTGTTGATCTTTTCAAGATTGAGACGATTGTTTGCAAACTCAAAAGAAGCAAAATTGTTACGTTGACATAAAGAATAACGTAAAAATGATGGAAACTTAAGACACATGGTTGATTCTCCTTAGTGGAGGAATATCGATTCTGAATTTTTAGAATTTGGAGAAGATGTGAGAAATATAAGGTTGGGACTTAGTTCAGATGGAATTAATCCTTTGGATACATGAGCAGTCGACATAGCACATGGTTAGTTCTATTGTACATCTACAATCTTCCATCCTTGTTATGCATATAACAGAAATACATCATGATGTCATTATTAAATCAAGGTCTAAAACAACCTAGTAATGATATTGACGTGTATTTTGCTCCATTAGTTGATGAGTTAAAAGAATTGTGGAGTCTCGGTGTCGAAGTTTATGATGCTTATAAGAAAGAGAATTTTCGTATGCGAGCTATGATTTTTTTCACCATAAGTGATTTTCCAACTTATGGCAATCTGTTAGGATATAGTACAAAAAAGGAGGATAAGCATGTCCTATTTGTAAAGATGACACACATTACTTATGGTTGAAAATTTGTCACAAAATGGTTTATATGGGACATCGAAGATCACTTCATAGGAAGCACTCATATTGTAACCACGCGATCCAGTTTGATGGTAAAACCAAGAAGCGAGTGCTTAGGTGACCATTGAATGGAGAATCTACCTTTTCTCGAGTAGCGAACATAATCAATCAGTTTGGGAAAAAAAGTACATGTCCTCCAAAAAATATTTAGAAAAAATGTATGTGCTTAGAGATTTACCGTACTTGAAGCATTAGTCCGTCATTATCTTGATATTATGCATATTGAAAAAAATGTTATTGATAGCTTGATAGACTTGTTGGACATTTCAGGGAAATGAAAGACGGGATTAATGTTAGAAAGGATATGGAACTTGATTGTTTGTAGTTCATACCCATAACAAATTCTTCATCCTCATCGTCTGCTATCAACGTCAAGATTCGCCTCTCATGCTCGAGATACAAAGAATTAAAATAGTTACTTGTGTCGAGTTATTGGGTTCGGGTATATATTCTTGTGTTTGAGTGCATGTTTACACGAATATAAAAAATTTTGGCTACTTGGTTTGAGGTTTATATAGTTGTTGGTGAACAAGTGTGATTTATTTTTCTTGAAAAAAGATTCAACGAGTTTAATATCAATGCTTAATTGTAGAATGACCCTCTTTTTCCCCACGAGATTTGGTAATTAAGAATTTGATTATGTCCATTATATTTGTAATTATGTATAATTAGTATGAATAAGTATTCAATAAACATTAACGAGGTGCATCATTAACTTTTGAATTCAATCGCGAATTAATCAAACAAGTACAAAAAGAGGTCATATCATTGTCTACTTTGCAAGAATCCAAAGGAGTTGCATAACTTGTTAGGTTTGGGATATTGTAAAAAAATTTGGATTAATATTGTTATGAATTTAATTTAGCTGATATATATCGGTCAATAAATGGCTTTTGATTTAGCGGTACCAGTTTATAAGCCAATATGTTTTTTTTTGGAAGGGCAAGCCAATATGTTATTTAGTAGTTTTATTTTTTATTTAGCCTATTAGTTAGGTTCACCTTTTAATCACGTTATTATTTGTAGATCCAAATGCTTGAAATAGAACCTATAATATACAAAGATCTTTGGCTTTTTCAAACACTTGCTTCATTTTTGAATGGAAGATAATGGTTGATGGTTCGTTTAAATTTTATTTCTTTATCGACTTTTACCGCTTCCTAGCGAGTTGTGACCAGTTGTTTCTAATCTAAACCCAACGATCTACTATAATCAACCTAACTGACCCGCTAAAAGCCCAAGAGACCTACACTAAGCTCGATTATTCACTACTTAGCGCTTCAGCAAAAGTGATGAAAAAGTGCCGCTTCATGGCGAATTGGTAATTGTAGCGCTTATCGATAGTCTCTCGAATTGCAACGCTTAAGTGCCGCTTTTTTTAAACCAAGCCACCAAAGATGATCAAGCCTAGAGAGTGTCACGTTCAATCTCACTATATAGCTAGTTTTTTTAATCTCGTACTCACCTTATACTCTTGAATCTTGATCCCTTTGACCAATTCTACCTTGGAAGGTCCATAGCGTGTTTCTAATTTCATCAAGATACCTTACTAAACACTTGGTGTGCTTTTGAACAATCTACTCGCAAAAGAAGTGAAGTGAATAATTGAACATTGCTTTGCCTTTTACAAAAATGTTAGAAGAATATAACAAAAAGAGAATGAACACAAACATATCGTCATCATAATGTTTATGTTTCTATTATCATAATTAATACATTACCTATTTACATAAATAAATGATTTGTGGGCCACCCAATATCACCTGAAAAATAATATACCCTCTTACTTTTTTTTCTACTCATCACAAGAGATCACATGTGGAGTCCACTAATTCTATTTTCTCACCTCTATTGATTTTGACACTTATGTTGATCTTGTGAGTAGGAGGATAAGTAAAAGAAAAAAATAGAAAAATATATAACCTCTCATTTCACCTGTACCATTTCAAGTTGAAGACAAACTCAACCCGCCTAACCTGCCCATACTCTTACATCTACATAAAAGCAACGAATAGGAATTTATTGGTAGGCTAAACACGAGTTGTAGTGTTTTTAGTAAAGCCACGTTGAGCAATGAGAACATAAGTTTCACGCTTGCTTTTTCGTTATATTGTAGATTTAATGGCATAGTATACTAACAACATATGTTTATACACCCTAAGACACACACACACACATGTAAAACCAAGTAGCTATGGCTGCCATCAAGAAGTTCATGAGAAGACCTATACTTGTTTATTTGCAAATTGAATGTGAGTGCAATCAAGCAGTAATTAACATCAAACGACCAAATCAGGAGATTCCAAATCTATAGCAGTTACCATTTCTTACCATCTAAGCTAGAAAAATGAACCTAATTCTGGAATTGTGTTTAATGACTCTAAACAAAAGAAAATATTTTTCAGATTCTCCAAGCTATATATGAGCATATGGTGATGGTACAGTACTTAATATGATTAGACTGTAGCCGGATGAAAAGGTCAAAAAAAAAGTCAAATACAATCAACTTTGAAGAAAAGGGAAGAATCAAAGAGATTCTTGAAGACAAAAGAAGAGAAATGATGCTAATAAGGAGCTGGGAAAGATTGTTTGGGACTCGAAATAAAGGCTAAATTCAAAACTCAAGATTTAAACAAAACGGGGACTCCGTTAGATCAAAGTCTGTGTTAAATCTTGGTACATTTTGTACTGTAAATGTCTTGGTTAGTACAAGGCAATACTAGAATAGTATAAGGACTTAACTTGTAAATTGCCTTTGTATATAAACCTTGTACATATTACTTGGTTCATATCTTTGACATTCTGATAGTACTCTTTCTTTCGGGTGTTAGTGTGTATTTCTCTCATAGTCGATATCTTAATCTTGAGATAGATCTTATATTTTTCTTATGTTTCTTGGTGTATGTAACCACGAGTAGGAGGGAATATAATTTTTTTCTTTTGTCTTGTAAAAAGAAAAATCAAACTAACAAAATAAAAGGAAGGATTATCATGAATGTAATACAACCAACATATAGAACTTAATATGTTTATCTAGATAAACATAAACAACCAAATAAATAGCAACTATCAACAAAAATAACTAACAAGTAATAGAAGAGTGAACAACAAAAACAAGCAGAACCCTTGATAGTCATTACTCAAATAACCCATTTGACATCCCAAATCATGATGAAACTCTTTTCTTAACATCTTGAAGATATTTAAACTCTCAAAATCTATTGTTATGAGTAGTACTACATAAATCACATCAAATTTAGCGAAACTCCGTTCACTACGATCATACACTATTTTCAATTGTCATCACTTGTTCATCCGTTATTAGTATTACTATCAACCACCATAAATTCTCATCGCAATCAATCTCAATTCATCGCCGCCGCATAGCGTAAGCACATTCCTAGTAAACTATAATCAATATTATTATAAGTAAAACTTGGTAATTGTATTGTATTATTGTAATTAATCAAGATTACAAAAGGAGTATATATAAGAAATATATTTACATTCTAGACCCTCTAATATAGACATATTTATAAACACAATCAATTGTCTAATATTATATTATATAATAGATTTTATAGTATATGATTCACTATTGATTGATACTGATTGCAGATCAAAATTAACTATGGTGCTTGAAGAGCTAAAAGGGTTTGTAGGTTTTCTAGTTTGGGTTATTAAATGCAAAGTCAATCATCATGCATCAAGTAACATCTTAAATGATCACAAAGAATACAGGAAACTATTAATAAAGAATTAAATCGTGTACATTAAAAATAGCTTGAATTCTTGGAAAAACCTTTTAATAATAGAAAAACTCATATATAAAATAGTATATAAGTATTATTGTAGTAAGTTACGTTGATTTCGATGAATATTTAGGTCTAAATTCAATGACACTGTGGATTTTGATTGTGACACCATCAAATTTATATACATGTTTATAATTTTTTTTTAAAGAAAATAGAGGTGATAATTTCCACAAAGGCCATGCATATGGTTTTTCCTAAGCCTTTTGGGTTCCAGCTTGAGTTCATCGGGTAAGCCACCTACATCCATACGTCCCCCTCCCAATCCGATCAGGTATCCCCTTTTGGGTTTCACCGACTCTCCCGCCTCTCTCTAACTCTTTGCTCTTTCTTCCTTCTTCTCTCTTAATATGTTTATTATTGAAATAAAATAAAAAATGATAAGATTATGTTATGTTATACTAACTTTTAAGTTAAAAAATAAGATAAAAGGAAAGAATAATATTATGTTAATGTGAAAGCTAGGTTAATAGATACAAAAGATGAAGTTATACCGATGATCTATCGATGTCGTTAGTGCATATAAAAAATAAAACCTCTTAAAAAGTTAAAAACAAAATTTTGTAATTGACTCCAAATTTAAGAGAATATACCTTCGAAATAGCCGTACAGCCCAATCCCAGTATGTGGTTTCAGGAGCCAAAAGAAGCTTTAGAAAGAGGTAATACAAATCGGGTCTCACTTGAATCCTAAAAATTACTTCTTTTTCCACTAGAAAGATTCAAAACAAGATTTGATTGCTACGTTTGTTACTGAATGAAATATGGCGATGGAAACTCGGGTATCATACCTTTAAACATATATATTCTTTAAATTCTCATTTCCTATATTCGATTGCATAATCTGTTCGATTTATGTTATGGGTATGCTTGACGTTTGATTTTGAGCAATTGTTATGAACACACCCACCACCTGTTTGATTATATTCCCAAGCTAGTTTTCACCGTCTTGCAGTTCTAAGATCCTATGTTGTTTATGCGCTTGGAATTTTTTAGCTTGCTGGGCTAAATTCTATCTTTAAATTGATACATAAATTCCATAATAATCTCGATTTGGTGCTCTTTTGGAAAAATACAAGAGGGTTTTTTTTTCAAGAACTGTATGATGTGAGCTTAGGTTTTTAGAATCTAAAAATGGTATCTTCATAAGAATCTGGAAACTAAACAAAAATAATCACTTATCTTTTTTCTTCTTTTTTTGGGGCTTCTGCTTAAGATCAATTTTGTACATGATGGATCTGTGAAGGCCAATTTAGTTATGAAATATGTTGAATTCACAGCCTGTTCATCTTAAGTGGGCAGATGAGAAGATCATGTTTGGTGCTTCAGCAACATCAAGTAATGATATAGATCCTTGCCTTATCAATGATCATCCAACAGACAGGTTTATAGTGCCTCTTGAATAGCTTATTATTTTAATGCGGTTGTATTAGTGTACCATTAATAATTATATTGATCAAATGGATGTTAATTATATCTGATGCTTAATCCCCATTGAATTATTCCTTCGTTTACACATTTTTTTGGGTTAGTTTATATAATTCATGTCTTAAGTCTTATAGTCATTGGTTGTTATTGCTTTTCCGTAAAAGTATAGTTAATTAGTGATGAACTAAGAATCTGAAATGTCATGGTTTTGGATTGAAAAGCGCGTGTAGAATAACTGAAACAGGTTTAAATAGGTGAATGGCTTAATATTCTCACCAAAAACCAGCATATCTTATAGTCTATGAAGTATATTGATGGACTAAGTATCTGTTATACGTAATATCATGTTTTTGGATTGAAAGGCTCTCATAAATTAACCGAAACACACTTAAATAGGTGAATGGCTTAGTATTTTCACCAAAACCCAGCATATAGTATAGTCTTTGAAGAATAGTAATGAGCTAAGAAACCGAAATGTCATGTTTTTTGAATGTAAAGCTCCCATAGAATAACTGAAACAGGTTCCAATAGGTGAATGACTAAATATTTTCACAAATATCCATCATATGTTATAGTCTGTGAAGAATAGCGATGAATTAAAAAATCGAAATGTCATGTTTTGGATTGAAAAGCGCTCCTAGAATAATGAAATAGGTTTAATTAGGTGAATGGCTTAATATTTTCACCAAAAGCATATCTTATAGTCTGTTTTGGGATTTCTTCTTAATTTTATTCCCATTATATGCGTTTTATAAACAAGAATATGTTCCATTCTCAATTTTACATTGCTGATTTACTAAGCCATGAAACAAACAGAAAACAATAATCATAAAACAAAAAAGGGATGATAAGGACAAAACTACAAGTAGACATATCTACGTATAAATACTAAAGTTTTTTTTTTAAGCTGTATAAATACTAAAGTTGAAGTGAACTTGTTTGACTCTTCCTTTTGACTCTGGTTTTCTTTTATTGTAAGTTTTGAAAGGTGGATGACTTGTTGTTGCCATTTAACATTGGCATTTATGTTTGAAAACAGCATGTCAAAAATAGAAAAGAATAGTATATCGACAGATGACATCAACCGAATAGAACATGTGCCAAGTCTAGCAATCCAAGATTACATGGAGAAGATAAGGGAGCTCAATGATAGACTTGATATGGTAACACTAACCACTATTAAATTCAATTCCGCACATTTATAAGTGATTTTATATGAAAATTAGTATTACACTTCTGTTCATGATAACTCCCCTTCAGGTCCTCAAATATTGATAGAACTTTGCCCTTTATCTACCTCTAAATTATCATTTTTTTACTATTCCTCGTCTTCTGTGTTATAAATTTATCAAAATAACACTTTTTTGAGCAAAGATGAATCTTAACTAATATATCATATACTTTCTGTTAATGAAAATGATCTCTGTTTGAGGTTTAAGAGAGCACAATGTGAGCTTCCATCAAGACGATCCAAAAAGAAATTGTTTGACTATGTGCATATGTTTGATTATTCACTAAACGGAGGTAATTTGTACACCATACTACCACCATAATTACCTTCATACACCACACCCACTTTTTTGGTAAATGATTTTAGCTTAGTGGAAGAGACGGGATAGAAATGAGTAAAATTAGACTGCGGTAAATCATAAATGTTGCAAAAATTGGAAATTTTGCATTTCATTTGTGATACTCCTTGAAGAAAGTTGCATTTTTTGGGGCACAGGGAGTATCAACTTTCTTTTTCCTAATTCTTCTCCATAGCTTGAATAAACTTACCTGATTATCTGCAAACCCACAAAATATCATCTTAAATGAAATAGTTCAATTCTTTGAACTAGCAAGTAGCAACACAAACATGGAATTTAGATATGTTTTTCTGGATATAACAGAGGAAACTTATGATGGGTTGTTATCTGCAGGTGAAGAATATAGCGAGACCAGGTTGTTCATACGAGGTATTGAACACCGCCTTGGGTTATATGTCATTACTTGCTACACTGCTATCCAACATGCCACAAAAACTTCATGCATCACTTTGAACAAAATCCTCTATGCTCATGATGCCTTTTCTATCGTTACCCAATGTTCCTTTATCGTCATAATGTGATAATTGATATATTGTTTGCGTAGCATGTGTAAGTTGAAAGCTGAGGTAGTGGTTTAGTCCTCTAAATGGTTCATAGAGTGTTGACTTCAAATTTATGTAGAACTTTGAGACAGATGCATAGTTCGTAGCGTTCTTGAACTCCTTTTCCTGCACTCCTCGAGGCTTCAAACGGGTCAGACATCAAGTGTTTGCACAATCAATGTACGAATTAATGACCTATATAGGGGAGATTTAATCTCATGTCTAGTTATGTTTACTTTAATTATCTTAATTCTCCCTTTTAACAATTATTGTTTATAAACAACACCTTGTTGGATATAAATATACATGAACTTTCATTTGACTATTATAGATCAGAATTTATTCAAATGTTGTTACCGTTGATGGAGTAGTTATCTGTGCTCATATTTATCTCTACCAGTACACTTAGCGAGAGCTGGTACTATCAAACAAGCATCGTCGAAGCGTATAACATTAAACAACAGTAGGCCAAGTTCCAGTTGTAAATTCTCCATGTCCTCAAGCCTGATCTTCAAAGTTGAACTTGGAGATTGAAGACCTTCTGTTAAAGTCTATGATTGCATCTGAAGTAAGAAGATCATAAATGATGGATTTTACATGTGTACCTTCTCAACAGTGGAATCTACACCTAAAGTTATTGATGACTCATTGCAGCACCACTCTGACCAATAGGAATACGTGTGTGAATGCTACGTGCCTCAAAATTACATCAATATCCAACTCATTTCTAAGTAAAAGGGCCATTACCTACATAGAAACTGGAAATTTTGAAATAACCTAATTTGGAGATGACAGTGTTAGAGACTTGGAGCCTTGGGCAATGAAAATAAGAGTTGTAGGCTGGTAGCATGTTACCAGCACAATCATATTACCTCCCAATTGACCAACAATAACAAAAAAGTTTCAGTTTACCTTTTGATAGTCAATCAATTTTCGAAGAAAAACAGAAAACACGTATATGAACATATGCATCTCCTGTTTTCGAAGAAGACAAAAACAATGCATCTCCCATATTTTAAGAAAAATAAACACAATTACGTCAAGTGAAAGCAAGTAAAATTTTCCCCACAACAACAACAATGTTACCCCATCCATGAGCGGGATATGAGGAGGATAGATGGATAGATAGATAGTCATACTTGTATCCGGAGGATAGATACCTACTTTCTAATAGACCTCCGGTTTATAACGAGTGCAAAAAAAACACCTGAGCCTTAAAGCAGAGAAAAGTTTCAAACTCTAAAAACAAACCAAACATATTGAGTTTATATACACAGCTGGGTATGATTCTATAAACCTGCCATTCTCTGCCAATTCAAAACAGTTAATTCAGAGCTCTGACTCTAGAAATATACGGGTTAATTTCGAGATGAGCTCACAACGTATACAACCCAATGATGACTTGTGCTTATAAGAAGTTAAGAACACAAATTTCCCAATAGTCGAAAACTGTAACAAGTCAAAATGCACAGATAAGTAGTTTGGTCTGAAATTTGCTGCATCATAGTCATGGTCTTTATCAGTCCACCAAAAGGACATCTCGACTTATTTGGTCAACCTGGTAAATTTTGTCACTAATATATGACCATCACTTCTCTAGGTGTAATCTCTGCTACGACGTCTGATGAAAACTTTCCAGAAGACCAAAGTAAAAAAGTACAAAAATAAAAAAGACCCATATCAAATATGAAGCTGAAAACTCATCCATCCCAAATGCAGAATGTTTCATATGGAGGAGAGTGCTTCTTCATGCAAGGATTCTAGATTTCCAAGCGACAGAAAGGGGCGTTACAAGAATCAAAAGTAAAGCTAAAGATTGCAACAATGGCAAGAATTCTATTGTATAATATTAAGTTAATCGCATTATTATGTGCTAAAGTGAACTAAAAAGATAATACTTTCCTGAAAATAAGATTTCTCGAGTATCAAACGCCCACTGATCATTTGAGATGCAGTCAACAATACCCTCTGCAGTTAAAGCTGTTTATCCATATAAAACAGACCAAAACTGATCATTTCAATTAATCATTACAAGGATCATGAGGTATTAGTGTGGAAAACAAGTATAACTAAAGAGAAACGGTACGTCTATAAAGTATCTCATCATCACTCTCATCTTCCTCGTCAGATATCATTTGATTACTCGGTAACTCCAACTTCCCACCCATGACAAACAATGGTCCTTCAATCTCACTCTCAATATAATCCGCATATAACCTTTCTTCAAATCTTTGGTCACTACAGTTAAGAAACCAAGACAATGAACACCTGATCCCCTTATGCTGTAATCTCTGGTACCTTGGTTTGATTCTTGATTCTAGACCATATGTGAAGTATTCAGGAAACTCAACCAACTCTTTCAACGGTCTTCCCATTTCACTCTTGAAAAAGTAAAAACTACTTTTCATCAAACCAACTTGCAAAGCAACTAATTGTGGGCATTTCACAATCATCTTAGCCACATCTTCCATCGAAATACCCCGTCCAAGAAGAAATTCAACTGGCTTCATTATCGAATTTTTGCCAAGACTAGCTAATTGAGGCATTCTCTCAATCATACGAGCAAAACCTTCAGGGTCAATCTTAAGCTTCAAATTGAAAAAATATTGTTGTGTTGACAATTTAGCTTTCAAAGGGAGGCCAAGAATTTGTGGGTATTGAGCAATAATGGAAGCAAGCGCTTCTTTTCGAACCCCAAAGCTAACCAAACAGTCCACATTTGGTTTCACCATTTCTTCAAGGTCATATCCGACTACATAAGCACGTTTCTCAAACATCCTTGCCAACACTTTCTTTGGTAAACCTAAAGAAACTAGATACTCAACTAATGGTTTAATCATCGTCCCAACTCTCATGCCCAAAAAGAATGGATATTGTGTCACCATGGGACCAATATCTCTTGGATTGACACCAATACTAACCAAATACGCAACCGAAGTACTCATTGTCCCTTCTAATTTGAACCCTAGTAGCTCGGGATACTTCATTAACACATACCCAATATCTTGTCTTTCTACATCTAATCCACGAAGGAATCTAACCACAGGCACGAGCTCCACAATTACACTAGCATGAAGTACTTGTGGATATTTCTTCACAAATTCACCCATTTTCGACCTTTGAATTCCAACTTTCTCCAAGTATCCCAATACAGGAATAATATTTTTCCTTACGCTACAACCAAGCATTAACGGGTATTCGTTAATATCATCAATTGTTAACCCTATCTTTTGCAAGAATTCTACACGTTCACGCATCACATCAACTGTAGACGGTAATTCTAACTCCTCCAATTCATCTGGGATTATGCCTATGCTTTTTAAGTAATCACAGATTATAACTCGAGATACAAGTTTTTCCTTTCGACCTTGAACAACACCCCATGTAACCGTTGGCATTTCATATTCAGGGAATTTGGAGGATTGAGTTGAAAAGGGTTTAAACGATAAAACCCCAAACTGGGGTTCTACAGAGGGTTTAAGGGGAACAGGCGGTGGAAAGACAGTCCCTTTTGATTCAGTGGTTATTAATTGAATTGGGTTTACGAGGAATGATTTGAAGGAGTGTTTTCTTCGAAGAAGAAATATCATTTCAGCTAAGGAAGGAGAAATTAGGGTTTAATGGTTTATAAGTGAAGAAGAAGAAGAAGAAACTACAGCCGTAGAAGAAGAAGTAACATTAACTTTACTTGCCATGGTTGCTGCTTGCAGTTGCCGACGACGATGGAAGATGGAGACGGGAAGGGAACGCACGACAGAAGCAAAGCAGACAGGGTTTTCTTTTCCTGGGCCTGGGCGTGAAGGAGTGAATGATGGGGAGTGATAGATAGTCTGGCAAAACGCAAACGAGTATACAATGAATATAGCAATAACCTCACGTGTTTTGTTTCTTATAGTAGTTGCCTTGGGCTTATTCCAATTTTTAGTTATTGGGCTGGTTAAAGAGGGCATACAATAAACAATTACATAAGGCCATCCGTAGGGAGACCCGAAGGCCTTCGGACTTCTTTGGGTTGAGTGGGTTCCTTCGGGTACACCACTACTATCTTTTCGGGTTGGTATTTAATTTTTTCATTTCGGGTTGTGAAACCGATCAACTCGAATCTTCCTTTTCTTTTTTTTTTGTTTTGTAGAGAGAGTAGGAGAGAGAAAATGTTTGGGTTGATTTGGGAATGGTGCTACTTGGGTTTTGGGTTAATTTGGGTTGTCAAGGAAAAAATAAAAAAAAATTATGTGGCAATGATGTGACATTTGGGTTGATTTGGGTTGGAGTATTGTACTACGCATGGCCTAAGTACATAACTAACTTAAAGAATTTTCTAAAATTTCAATATTTTGCACACTTAAAGGACATATATTAATATTTGGCTATTTCTTATATATAAGTTTAAATTTTTCACTAAAAATTTGCAATCCAGGTACTACCAGAGTACTCTCCGCCTAGACCGATTACTTGTTACTCCCCACCCACTGCTCCACTACCGCCTAGCGAGTTCTACAACATTGGGGTTTATAAGTGATGAAGAATCAGAGTATTTGAGAGAACTGGAAATTAGGGTTTATAAACAGAGTTAACAGATATACGAAAAAAACAAGCTTACCCAAAAAACAGTCATCTTGTTTGGCAATTAGACTACTACATTTATCAATATGTGCTACACAAAAACCAAGGCAACAACTATGGATGTGGAAAAAGTCATGAGTAATTGCCTTTTTGTATAGTTTTTAATCATACTCGCCAAATCGTTAGTGGGGAGTTTCCACATTGCTTGACTAGGTGGACAAGCATAAAATTATCTACAGGCATTGTTTAGTCGGCTTCACAGGCCTCCCCCATAAAATAAAGTCTTGTGAAACCTGAAGTCTCAAAAGATCATGACTATTAGACCCCGCAACATTGGTCAACTTGGGGTAGTGACTTCAACAAGTCACAATCAACTTGGTGCAGACAAAAAACAAAACAACATCAACAAGTAATATCCATTTATAACTTAACTATGGATACCAACAACATAGAAACATGATGCCATACTTCATTAAGAAAGGTACACTTCATAACGGATCAACAAATCAATTCATCATAAAATATCAAATAACAACAACTAAATGACTTAATAAGCACATAAACAACTTTCAAGTGCATTCGGGTTTTGAAAATCTATGGTACTCACCTCTTGGTCGGATAACGACCACAACTCAACCACCAACACAGCCCCAAACATTGTTTATTAACAACAAACTCATATAACAAGAATTAAGCTTATTAATACCTAATTAAGCCCAAACTTACTTAAGGAGAGATTGTGCGCGTAGTCTTTGATTGCGGACGCAAAACTCTTTTAATCAACCTTTGATTTGATCGAGATCTCCCTATGAAACCTCAAAGTTGCCCCTAGTCTGGCATCAGCGCACAACTCATTCATTTTGAAACCCCCAAACATTCCATTTGATACACAATTTAAATCAACTCCATTAGCATCTACGAATCCAAGCATTCTGCAACATCTACCATAAAGGATCTCATAAGGAAGCATCCTAATGCTCAAGGGATGGGTGTTATTATAAAAAATTCGATCAAGGGAAAAGTAAGTAACCCATGACTGACCGAATTCCAACACACAAACTCTAATCGTATCATCCAATGTTTGGATCATTCATTATCAGTACCCATCTATTAGTGCGTGATATGTTGTACTTAGGTTGACACGACTACCCAACCCTCTCATAAACTCCTCTAGAAATTAAAAGCAAAACATGTATCTCAATTAGTTACAATGGATAAACAAATCATATGCCTCAAATTACTTCATCAATATACAACTTAGCCATTTTGTTTGTCATTATAGACTCGCGAATGGAAAGAAATTAGCACTCTTGCTGACGACATTCCTGTTGGGACATGGTGGGCACTCAAACATGCAATGGAAGCAAATAAAAATACACATGCAATATCAAAAACTAGCCAACCATGTTCCAAGTGTGGTGAATCTCTACAAAGATGACATGCAAAAAAAAAGAGACAAAGGGAAAGAGATGTACCCTCCAAAATACGGCTGGTCCAAATGGTTCGGATGAATGCGGTGAACAAACAGCTCTCCACTCCTACTTGAAAGTCCACACCAAGTACAACTGAACCCCTTATACTAGCAAGCTACTTGCAACCCACAAACTTTAGTGATCACAAAGAGAACAACCCTTCACTTAGTCTTGCACAGCAACAACCTCAGGAACTCACTACTCTAAAATGTACGAGCTTATGTGTGTTTGTATATGCAAGTATGTTATTTGATTGGAGCATCAAATGGTCCAATAAAATACAAGCAACACTTCAGTTTCCACCTTCACGATCCCTCACGACCGTGTCACGAGCCGTGAAGCCCTAAGGTATCACGACTCATGATAGGCTGGTGAGGATTCGTGAGGGCAGTATGTTTCATGACCCATGGAGCTGTAGGAAATCCATGCACGCCAACACCCGTACACAGCGGAAGCAACGACATCAAAAACCGGGGTTTTCGGGTATCAAAACCGACATGCATGTATTCCCCAAGTGGGGATC
>JAUEJL010080857.1:0-15299 GCA_032274825.1 Drosophyllum lusitanicum
CGACTCCTTACCCGGCTCATGAAGCCTCGTGAAGGGCTTCATGTCACGACCTCTTCACGACCCGTGAGTGCCCGTGAAGGTCAATAGAAACCCTAATTAAACAATTTGCTTCTCTTGACTTGTGTTGTCGGATTCTACACTTGGCGTGCGACCCAATAGGCCCGTGCCTCATCGGTAGTGATACCAGTATACGTGTATCAGTGGGCAGATAACCAACACTTGGAAGTACCGAAGTAGTACAGAAAACAATAGAGAATATGCTGAAAATTCTAGAAAGATTATGTGCAGCTTAGAGTAGACAAAAGGGTTATGCAGACAAAAGGCTCTCGGACCTAGAATTTCAAGTGGGAGATTTCCTATTACTTAAGGTATCGCCTTGGAAACGGATTATCCGTTTCAAGAAACAGGTTAAGCTAAACCCCTGGTTCATGTGTCCATTAAAAATTATGGCAGGAGTAGGCAAGGTGGCGTATTGTATAGAGCTACCCGAGGAGTTATCAAGGATTCATAACACGTTCCACATGTCACATCTAAGAAAGTGCCTAGCTACCAAGTCTACCTTCGTACCTCTAGAAGATATTGTGGTTGATGAGAACCAGAAATATATAGAAAGACCTGTTGCTATTCTAGATCGTGGAACTAAAGTTCTACGAAACAAGAGAATTGAAATGGTAAAGATGGTGGGAACATCGCAAGAGCTCAGAGTGGACATGGGAACCGAGGTCGGGAAAGAGGAAGTACTACCCCTGATTATTCGAACGGTAACTTCGAGGAGGAAGTCATATTTAAGTGGGAGACAGTTGTAATACCCGTTTTCAGATAAATTTTAAAAGTGTATTATTATTATTATTAACACTATTAAAAAAAGGATTAATGGACTAAGAATGAGGGGCTTACACTAGATAATTATACAAACAAAGTGGGCTTGAAGTAAATGAGAGATAAGTGGGCTTGGGCTTATAGTTGAGGATAGGGTTACCCACTTAGAATACCTTGTCATAACACCCAATGACCCAAACATTGTAGTCTGTGAAGTCTTCGTGATATTCAACTAAGAGAGAGAAGAGCGGAATCAATCACAAAACCTTGGATTATCGATGGAATCTTTATCAGGTATGAGACTCCTACACTCTACAACTGATTCATGTATTTAAAATTTGAAGAATCAATCTCGTTGTGCTCTGTTCGAATATGTGTCGGCCTAGAGGCAGTGGGTCGAAACCCACAAGTTGTAATGAAAAATCGAAATTCATGAATTAGGTTTCCATCTAGATGATAGTTATAGCTTAAAACAACAGAAATACAAAAAAAATCAATCACATTGGTTGGATAATGACGGTTGTGTGTGTGTGTTGCGACGCAACCGGCCAAGAACAAAAGAAGGTTTAGAGACCTGGATACATGTTGGAATTGCAATTAATTGGTTAGGATACATGTTTAATATAATGATAACATCTTAGAATGCATATAACATGGATTAGTGTAGAAATCATGGGCTGTTGACTAACTCTTGGCTGTGTTTGTATGTCCACCAAACTGGGAGGAAATCAGGGACTAATGACCTTAAAACTCGAACATAACCAAGTTAAATCTGTAAGATGCTATGAGGTGATGTTAGAAACTATTTACAAGTTGAAATTTGTGTTTTGGTGGAGAATGGGTTGATGTGGGATTGGTTCCAGCCAAGAGAACACTGTGTGTTTGTGTGTGTGTTTGTTGACAGAAGTGGTTTGGGCCAAGGAATCGATTATTGGGCTGCATATTTTGAATCACAAATTGGACTATTTTATTGTGGTGCTAATGACCTATTTTATTGAATCACAAATTGAGTTATTCTTTTGAATTCACCAAATGGGTGGTTATGTTGAAAGTTTTACTCAAAAACGTCATTTTTGGCTTGATTCGTTAGAGTCAAAGTTGTGAATTTTTGACCCGTTTGGACATTAAAGAACTTTTAGCTTAGTTTCACCTTTTGGGCAGATTTCTTGGGAGAATACTTGCATCCTAGTATGTTATTAATGAGATAAGTAAGTGGTAAAGTTTTGGTAAAAATAAATTGGCTTGGTGGATCGCCGAGTGAACTTGGGTCTAGTGTATATGTTGGGCCCAATGTGCATCACTATCACACTTAGAGTATCATGAGGGATTAATTAGGTACTGAGTAATCTTACTTACTGTATCTTGTACTTAAAATGATGATTTTAATTGTGGTTGTTATCAGTGAATTGTCATGACTCGTAGATTTACTGTTTTACTGTGTTGTGCTTTTGTGCTGAAATTCAGGCGAGTTACACTAACTTATATCTTATATTGTGATATGTGTACATGTGTGATACTATGATGATTATTGGCAGACGGCCACCCCTCCCGTGTGGCATTTAGAGCAGACGGCTCATATTGGAAGATGGCCACCCTTGCCTGTGTGGCATTTAGAGCAGACGGCTCATTTTGGTGGACGGCCACCCTTGCCTGTGTGGCATTTAAATAAGACGGCTCATTTTGGAAGGCAGCCACCCCCACCTATGTGGCATACTTGATGTGATGTGTATTACTTGTTGAATGTGTTATCTGATATAATAATACTGTTGTGTGCTCACTAAGATTTAAGCTTAACCCGTGTTGTTGATAATTTTTCAGGACTGTTGTGTGTCTACAAGGGGAAGGCTCCCACGTGACCGCTATACTTTCGCAACGTGTTCACAACACTTATTTCTATCAACAAATATAATTAAATATTTTTTTGACGTAACACCGTAAGTCCCGTGTGTTGGGCATGCAATTGATGGATGCGTGGTAATGAATATATTTTAACTATTTTAGTCTAAATAAATTTATGAAATTAATTATGGCCATTATTAAAAAAAAAATCCTGGGGCGTTACATAATTAAGCTATCAGTTTTCTCTCAAAATAGATGTGCTTGTATTGTATAACTGATTTTTTAGTAATATATATGTATATATATATATACTTTTTTTTATTAAAAAAAGTATATTAATTGGTGTTTCATCAATGTATTTCAAATGTTAATTTATGTATTTATTTTTGTATGATTTTGTGTTTGAATAGATAATTGTTATGAAAAAATATGGGTGCAAATGATAAAATTGGTAGAATTCTCTATTGGTGTTGAATGTTATATTTGCATTTTCATGGCTATTTTGAATGACTTGAGGTTTAAGTGTACATCTTTATTTCTTGATTGTTATTTTCTTGTTTGACCCGCTTTACAGTGTGAAAGTTGGCACTGATTTTAGTTACTTGAGGTTTCTTACATCATTTCCCAGATTATTAATTATTGACCAAACAATGGTGAAAATTAAGTATTACTAGTTGTCGTTCCTTGTGAGATTCGATACTTGGATTCTGCTAAAACTATGCAACATTCGTGGGGTGCATTGCCCGCGCGTGTGTGTTTTTTAAGACAATTTCATTTTAATATAACTAGTTGCTTGAACTCATATTTAAAACTAAAAATCATATACAACACGAAGCAATCACTCACTATAACCCTTAGCGACGAGCCTTGCTTTGTACTTCTTAATACTTCCATTGGCATGATGCTTAATTTTGAAGACCTACTTAAGACCAATAGGCATTTTCATTCTGGTAGAGTTACTAATTCCCATGTGTGATTATGCTCGATTGTTTTCATTTCATCATTCATTGATTCTTTCCACTATGGTACTTTAATTGCTTCCCTGAAGAAAGTGGGCTCGGTCACAAATAAAGAAAATGGGCATGATTCATAAATCTTTTGTAGCGATATATATGGTGGTGGTGGTGAATCACTAGGGGAACTTGATAATCCATCACTATTGGAAGTCGAGGAAGAAGGAGTTTCACTCGAGGGGATGAATTTCTACAGCAGAATCGCCAATTAGTGCATCAAAAGCATCATCATCAATTGAAAATGGAATACTAGCTAGGTCTACTTTTTCCTTTTTTACACGAGAAGTTTCATCTTTCATCTTCGTTAAAAATGACAACTCAACTAATATTTCCCACTTAAAGGATCATAAAGCTTATAACCTTTGGATAGCAGACTATACCCGACAAACACAGATTTTTGAGATTTTTCATCAAGTTAATTTGTTACAAGAGTTTGAGTTTACCAAAGCATAAGTTATACATTCAAAAATACTTAAGTGACTAACATTGGGTTTGGTGCCTTTCCACGCTACGTATGGAGTTCGATTGTAGACATCTTTAGTTGGAGAGATATTTAGAATGTAAATAGCTGTAGCAACTCAGAAATGTTTTGGGACTCCTCAAGGATTCATCATACTTCTCCCCATCTAGAAAATTATGCATTTTTTTCGTTCCACAACACCGTATTGTTGAGGTGTATGAGGAGTTGTGAGTTCTCTGTGAATCTCATTTTTCGCACAATAAGAGTTAAATTCTTCCGAAAGGAACTCACCACCCCTATCTATTCAAAGAGTTTTAATTTGACACCCGCTTTGCTTCTCCACAAATGCTTTAAAATTCTATACTTGAACTTAAGAAATAGACCCAGCTCATACAACTATAATCATTGATTAACAAGAAGAAATATCGACTTCCTCCTAAAGATTAGATAGACATAGGGCCACATAGTTTGGCGTGTGTAAGTTCAAGACAATTTGAAGCCCTTTGGGACTTTCCAACAGAAAATGAGGATTGACTTTGTTTTTCATAAACACAACCTTCACAGAGACCAATATTTTGAATTTCTGGCAACCCAACAATCATATTTTTACTACATAATTCAAATCTTGGAAACTCAAGTGACCATATCTTATATGCCATTTATCAACATTTGTTTTCTCTTTTGCAAGTAAAACAACCTTTCTTTTGACATAAATGGGAACATTCGTTTTGATGTCATTTGAATATCAAATAAAATTTCACCTCACTTCTTATTTTGAATGCTGGAAACACCATCATCAAATAAAATAGAGTACCCAATATCCATTAAATTTCCAACACTTACCACATTATGACGGGTAAGGCTAATGAGTCACAACGGTATAATAACAAACGCGGAAGAAAACCTTCGTTTGACCAAACTTACCCAACCCGTAGGAACCTAATAGGAAGCAGACAAATAGGGTAAAGCTC
Source organism: Drosophyllum lusitanicum (assembly GCA_032274825.1). NCBI lineage: Eukaryota > Viridiplantae > Streptophyta > Magnoliopsida > Caryophyllales > Drosophyllaceae > Drosophyllum > Drosophyllum lusitanicum. The sequence goes on from JAUEJL010080857.1 coordinate 5,103, forward strand.
ATAAATTATAAATCAACTAAGATCAGCCCCAAAACAACGTTACTCAGCTCTAGAACAACCCCAAAAGCTGAGTTATGAAGGTAATCAAGACACACAACAAGTACACAATTTATATCATGGAAAACCCCAAAACGGGTAAAAACCACGGGATACCTAGTGCCGCTTAAAATCCACTATCAACAAGAAAGGTATACAAAAGTCTTCTCTGGATAACACCAGAAGCATACAAAAATCATCTTGGAATCAAACATCAATATATTTGGAAAATAAAACAAGAACAAGAAAGGAAAAAAGTCACCCAAAATTGTGCAATCTTTCCGGTTACGAGAGTGACTTCCGGGCCCCAAATCTTATCTCCACCGGTCAGAATCTTCCCTCATGTGTTAGGAAGCTACAGTCCAAATTTGTTGTCGACGGTGAAAACTTTAGGAAACTGCAAAAGAGTGCAATTGGGACGGGTGAACGGTAACCTCGGAGTTTTCTTCTTTCTTTTCTCTCTTTTCTCCACTTCTCACTCTCTCTTGTGTCTTTTAAGCCGACCATCCAAACCCTTTTGAGTACTTAAGAGCTGGGCAAAAAGAAATAGGCCAAATGGGCCTTAATTTGTTGGGTTAAAATCCTCATGGCTAAGGAAAAAAGAAACCCAACAAATCTCCCCCTTTTTCCTGCCTATGAGGACGAGTTTGCCATCCCGGCAATCGAGCAACATACCTTCAACTTTTCCCTTGCTAGAGCCTTTGTTAACATATCGGAAGCGTTATCATCTATATGGAATCTATCAAGTTCAAACATACCATCTGCAATGGAATATCTAATCCAATAATACTGCACATTAATATGTTATGTTTTTTTTTATGAAACATAGAATTCTTAGCAAGATGAATAACACTTTGATTATCACAAAGAACCGCATATCGTTCTTTCTTGAAACCAAGTTCTTGCAAAAACCTTTTCAACCACAATAGTTCTTTGCATCCCTTTGTTGCTACCATATACTCAGCCTCAGTTGTAGACAAGTCCACACACTTTTGCAATCTTGATTTCCATGAAACAGCTCCCCCTGCAAAGGTCATCAAATATCCAGAAGTGGATTTCATGTTGTCTTTGTTTCCAGCCATATCCAAGTTTGTGTAACCAATAAGCATGGGTTTATCATTCCCAAATGTGATACCTAATTTGGAAGTACCTCACACATACATGAAAATCCATTTAACTGCTTCCTAATGCTTCCTACCAGGATTAGATAGAAACCGAGTAACAACACCAACTGCATGAGCTAAATCTGGTCTTGTACACACCATAGCATACATCAAACTACCGACTACTGAGGCATATGGAACTCTATCCATCTCTTCAATCTCCTTCTCTGTAGAAGGGCAATCTTTTTGAGTTAGCTTAAAGTTGGTAGTAAGAGGAAAACTAACCACTTTAGCTTTATCCATGTTAAATATGCAAAGCACCTGCTCTTATGATATATGCAACTCCTTGGCATCTCTATCTCGAGTAATCCGTATGCCAATTATCTGTTTTGTTAGCCCCAAGTATTTCATAGTAAAAGACTTGCTCAAATCGAGTTTCAATTGGACAATTCTTCTAATGTTCTTCCCAACAATCAGCATATCATCAACATATAGCAACAAGATGATAAAGTCATCATCACCAAATCTCTGAAAGAAAACACAGTGATCTGAACCTTGCTTCCCTATGACCGACTCAAATTTCTTTTAACACTGTTTTGGTGCTTGCTTCAACCCATACAAAATTTTCTGACGTTTGCACACGTAGTCTTCTTTACCCTTAACCTGAAAACCTTGAGGTTGCTCCATATAGATTTCCTTATCCAGATCTCCATGAAGGAAAGCTATCTTGACATCCATTTGCTCAACCTCAAGATCAAGGCTAGTTGTTAAACCAAGAACAACTCAAATAGATCCCATCTTCACGACTGGAGAGAAAATCTCATCAAAGTTAGTACCTCTTTTCTGACCGAAGCCTTTAACCACTAATCTTTCCTTGTATCTAGACCTGGAAGTACGCTCTTCAGTCTTCAATTTGAAAACCCATTTGTTTTTCAAAGCTCTCTTGCCCTTAGGCAACTTCACCAACTGAAAGGTATTGTTCTAATGTAAGGAATTCATTTCATCTTGCATGGCCTCAAACCATTCTTTCTTGTGCTCATCTTTCATAACTTCTGCATAACATTCGGGCTCTTCCCCATCAGTGAGTAAGACATACTCATCTGTAGAATATCGTGTGGAAGGATGATGATCTCTAGTAGACCGACTAAGCGGAATGAATGGTGGCGTATCCGGTACTGGTAACTCTGGATGAATGTATTCATTTACCTCTGCTTGCTTTTGAGCATGAGCATTAGCATTATCAACACCCTGTTCTTCATTATTTTAAGCATCATCTCCTAAATGTGAGTCAGCATGTTTAGGAGGAACCGGATCCAAGTCAATAAGATCATCATTATGTTGAGGAATTGTCTTTATCTCAGCCTTTTCAACATCTTTCAAGGTTTGATCTTCCTCAAATACTACATCTCGGCTTCAAACAATTTTCTTTTGAACATGATCACGGCCTGTACCCAAACTCATGTTGACCATAACCGAGGAACACAATGCTGTATTCAAAGCCTCACCCCAAAAGGAACCAGGCAATCCTGCGTGTGAAAGTAAGCATTTGACTCTCTCAACCAAAGTTCTGTTTATCCGCTCTGCGAGGCCATTTAACTGTGGTGTCTTTGGAGGAGTCTTCTGGTGCTGAATTCCTTGCTCTCTACAATAAGCATCAAAGGGGCTAATGTATTCACCTTCATTATCTGTTCGAATACATTTAAGTTTCTTCCCTATCCGCCTCTCAACTAGAGCATGAAATTGCTTGAACACATCAAGCACTTTTTAGTCTTCAAGGTATAAACCCATACCTTCCTTGAATGATCATCGATGAAAGTGACAAAATATGAACACCCACCAAGTGTTCTAGTTTTCATGGGACCACAAACATCGGAATGTTAAGATCAAGTTTGTTCTCCATTCTAAAGGGAGAACGACTTTTGATAGCAACTCTAGTTTGCTTTCCTGCCAAACAGTGAGAATAACTTTTCAAGTTAATATCATGCACACCGGATAACACATTCTTCTTTGAAAGAATAGACATCCCCTTTTCACTCATATGACCAAGTCTCTTATGCCATAACTCGACTAAATCATCATTGTCTGTGACATTGACAATGCTCTTGGAGATCTTCGGACATGTCATGTATAACTTTGATTCCCTTTTACCTCTTGCCATAATCAAGGATCCGGAGTTAATTTCCACAAACCATTACCAAAGACGTTGTAGTAACCATCTTCATCAAGTAGACTTGTGGAGATAATATTGAGTCTCATATCCGGGAGATGTTTTACATTACGTAAAACCAATTCCATCCCCATGCCAAACTTCAAGCAAACAACTCCAATACTAACGATCTTTGATACTCCAGCATTACCCATCCTAACCACACCATAATCACTTGGAGTGTAAGATAAATAGTAATCCCTTGATGTTGCAACATGGCACGAAGCTCTACTGTCAAGAATCTAACTCAAATCATCATTAGTAAGGTTAATCATATCATAATCACAACAAACAAAGAACTCATCAGTGGTCATATTTACTTCAGTCTTGTCACCACCGTCATCATCTTTCTTGTAATTGTTCTTTTGATTATTGTAGTTTTTATTCTTGTTCTTCTTTTTCAACCGTCTACAGTATCAAATAGTGTGTCCTTTTCTACCACAGTGATGGCACTCAACATCAGCAAGCTTTCCTTTGCTGGAACTATAGTGGTGATTACCTCTGTTTCTTAGGCCTTTACTTTGACTTCTCCCCCGCCTTTCTGTGACCAAAACATATGAATGTGAAGAAGAACCTTATGAATTTCTTCTCATTTCTTCATTCAGAATACTGCCTTTAGCCAGTTCCATGGTGATAGTACCATTCGGTGTAGAGTTGGACAAAGATGTCCTAAAAGTCTCCCAAGAATCCGGTAATGTACCAAGAAGCCATAAGCCTTGAATCTCATCTTCAAACTTGATGCCCATACCTGCAAGCTCATTTATAATACACTAAAAAGCATTTAAGTGATCCCTAACATGACACCCATCAGTGTACTTTAATCTCATCATTTGCTTAATCAAGAACAACTTGTTATTTCCAGTTTTTCGAGCATACAATTGTTCAAGTTTGTTACAAAGAGTACGAGCATGTGTCTCCCCACTAATATGGTTCAAAAAATTATCATCAACCCACTACCTAATATACCCGCAAACTTGTCTATGCAAAATAGTCTATACTGCATCTGTTTTGTTCTCAAGTTTATCTTGAGAAAATACATGCAACTAGTAATCTTTAACATAAAGGAGATCTTCTATTTTTTCTTTCTAAACATGATAATTAGAACCATTCAAATTAATCATCCTCCCTATATTAGCCTTCATTGTTCAAACAGGTTAAGTTCCCAACCAAGAGCCATTGGCTCTGATACCAATTTGACAAGTAAGGCTAATGGGTCACAACGGTATATAACAAACACGGAAGCTAACCTTCGTTTGACCAAACTTACCTAACCCGTAGGAACCTAATAGGAAGCAAACAAATAGGGTAAAGCTCCTAAATTATAAATCAACTAAGATCAGCCCCAAAACAGCCTTACTCAGCTGTGGAACAGCCACAAAAGCATAGTTATAAAGGTAATAAAGACACACAATAAGAACAACAATTTTTAGTGTGGAAAACCCCAAAACGGGTAAAAACCACACGACACCTAATGCCGCTTAAAATCCACTATCAACAAGAGAGGTATATAAAAGTATTCTCTAGATAACACTAGGGGCATAAAACAATCATTATAATCTTGGAATCAAACATCAAGATATATCGCAAAAAAACAAGAACAAGAAAGGAAGAAAGTCACTCAAAAACTTTGCAATCTATCCAGTTACGAGACTGACTTCCGGGCCTCCAAATCTGATCTCCACCGTTCAGAATCTTCCTCAAGTGGCAGGAAGCTACAGTCCAAATTTGGTGACGATCCGACGGTGCAAACTCTGGAAACTGCAAAAGAGTGCAGCTGGGACCGGTGAATAGTAACCTTCGAGTTTTCTTCTCTCTTTTCTCTATTTCTCACTCTCTCTTGTGTCTCTCAAGCTAACCATCCAAATCCTTTGGAGTACTTAAGAGCTGGGCAAAAAGAAATAGGCCAAATGGGCCTTAATTTGTTGGGCTAAAATCCTTGTGGGCTAGGGAAAAAATAACCCAACACATTATGGGCTAGAGAAGGTACATATTGAATTTATGGAGAAGCTTTGTTTCACGAAGTGAATATTTGATAGAAAATGTACCTATACCTCAATTTTTATTGACCTATCACCACTAAGTCATACCACAAATTTGTGCCATTCATCAAGATCCTTGAACATAGACTCCATTCCCGACTTGCGATTTGAACAATTGCTTCTAGGAACCACACATCATTTACTGCACCATGTTTAGCTGATTGAGATTGAGCCATGAACAAGTTACTTTCCTCTTGTGATTTCTCAACGAAGTTCACATGTTTATGCTCTTCTTTTGGTCTATACCAACAATCAACATCTTTATGTCCATATTTGTCACAAATACGACATTGAAAAGTTTTAAATTGTTTTTGCTCATGTGTAGGACCATGACCTCTACCTCTACCATGGCCTTGATACCACGATTTTGTACTAGTCTACTTCCTTCTACCTTCCCTTTGTAATTAGAAGAATCCCCCTTTGCTTGAAATATCTTCTCATCTTTGTTCTCCTATGACCTCAAAATCCTCTCCTCGATCATGGGCTTATTGTCTCCTCTATCTTCGCCACCACATGACCAAATTTTGGTGGTAAACTCCTTAACACTTTGCACACTATTATTTCATTACTTATGCTCTCACCATATGACTTCATGTGATTCTTATCCCAACAACTCGAGATAAATACTCTTGCACCGATTTATTTTTGTTGCATTGCTAATGTCTCAAAGTTTCGCCTACGAGTTTCCATTTTCACAGCAATTACCTTCTTGTCATTCATATATTCCTGCTTTATTATCTTCTGTGACTGAGTTGAAGTGGTAGTTGTTGCGATTCTTGGAAAAATCAGATCATCCATTGCTTGTTAGATGAGAATTAATAAGGCATTTGTGTCTTTCTTTTGGTTCTCCCATAGTTGCTGGTTGGGTTCTTGAGGATGTGTGTCCATGAACCCATTCTCTACCAAGTCCCATAACTTTTGAGACTCTAACATGGTCATCATCTTTGGCCTTCAAAAAAGATTTTTTTCACCTTTAAAGATTGGAATGAGGGACGAAGAGGATGTACCATTTGCTACAATGTCTGGTATTGGTTCTTATGCGTGAACCTAGATACTGAATGATAGATGAGACAATATGGTGCAAATTAGAGGGACAGAAAAAAGTGTGATAATTGCTTAACCGGTTGGTAACTTAGCTCTAATATAGGCTCACACTTCATAGCCAAAAGTTGAACTTAAAAGTACTAGCTATTACTCAATAGTATATTACTTTTTTCGTGGAAGATTTTTTTAGTGACTTCTAAATCTACTCCATTTTATGATGTCGAACGTAACTGCCTAATAATTACAAATGGACATTTTGACTAGGGTTGGCAAATCCTGACACGATCCGAAACCCAACCCGAACCGAACACGATCTAGGTCGACACGAACACGACACAAAATTGAATTGGGTCAGAAATGGGTCGATCCGAAAATAACACGAAGTAAGTCGACACGAATACAACACGAACATGATAACCCGAAGGTAACCTGTTTAACACGATTTTTTTATAATAATAATAAAAAAACCCAGAAAACATTTAACTTAAAAATATTTAAGAATTTAAAATTATAAATAAATAACTAATTACAATATAAAAGTGGCGGCACTTTTATAAGTTTTAATTTTTTACCTCCAAAGTTGGTGGTTTGGTGTCATTCAAAATTTTCATTTTGATAAATTAATAAATATTAAATAAAAAAACAAGTTAATATATAACAAGAATTTACAAGAATAGAAATAAGAAAATAAGGGAGAAGAAAAGAGGAACTTGTAACCCTAGCCTCAAGCCCTCCCTTGCGACGCCCACAGCCCACCTCCATCGTCGTCATCTGCCGTTCGGTCGTCCCTCGTCCGCAACATTACAAGAATATGCAACATTTTTCTGAAAAATAATTCGATATGAAAATCAAGTTATATGACCGAAAACATAATTTGATTTTTCTCAAAAAATGGGTCGACACGAAAACACGACCCGAACAGAACACGAATTAAGTTACACAAACTAAACACGACACGAAACTAAACTGGGTCGAAAATGGGTCGACACGAAAATGACACGGAAATGGTTGACACAAACACGACACGAACCATTTAACACGAACACAACCCGAATTGCCGGGCCTAATTTTAACACATTTATATAACATATTTTTCCAATAAACTATTAATACGAGCTAATATCAATGAATAGTAGGTTTATATATTTTCAGAATACAATTTAATTAGATAAGAATATTTTACAATAGTAGTTGTGGGAGCTCAAAGAAAGTCTTTGAATTATATGTAGTACTCTAGCTACTTAATATTATCGTTCCTGCCCATATATTTGTGTCAAAATCAAGTGTATATATATTAACCCAAGTTTACATAACTAATTAGACCACCAACATCCAACCCAACTTACCCCACTGCCACATCAGCATCCACATCCAACCCTATTCAACCCAACTTACCCCACAAACCCCCACATCTAACCCTATTGATCAACCTCACATCAAATATTAATAATATATATATATATATATATTAAATATATTAAATGTGAGAGTGAAGAAACAAAAAAAAAAGGAAACGGGTTCTCAAACCTGTTTTAGAACCCTATAATGATGAACCCAATTGGGCGTTTTGGTGTTCCCTACTTACCGAAAGGAACCCTATCTCGGGTAAACCCAACAATGTGGGTGGTCTTAGAAGCAACAAGTTTTGCAGAACTTTATATATGAGAGGTTACATATCTTTTTATAAATTCTTAATTCTTACTTAGTATCAAAATGAATAAATGAGATGAGGAAGAATAATTAGTGAATTACACATAAATATCTTTAATGAATAGAAATATATAAAATATTTCGTTCATAAATATATATATATAATATGTATATACTATCTGTACAAATTACAGGTAGTTAACTAACTACGGGTAGTTAACTAATCGGTTAGAGTTTTGACTTTCGAGTGTCTTTAATATAGTAGTAAATTGGAGTTTAAAATCTTACCTGCCCGGCCCTTTGATGCATGTACACTTGTGCGATATTTACAGACTCATTATGACACTTAAACTCGTGATCTTGCATGGCAAGCCAAGTGTTGTTTGTAAGCAACTGTTTTTTACACGTAGTACACCATGCATTCAAAGATGGATGCATGCATGCATGGAGTCTGCATGCATATATACATATAAGTTTACATCCTCCCCTAACAACTAAGTGATATTTGCTTATTAGATAATAACAGAATGCTTGGGCTCCTACTTTTTCCTCTTATCTTATTCTTCCTTCTAGTATTATTGCTCTCAGTTCCTTTTAAACCTACTGCTTCTAAAACCTCAAAAGCTAACACACCACCATCACCACCAAAACTTCCAATAATTGGTAACCTTCATCAACTAGCTAGCTCCAACCCACATCACACTTTGCGAGCCTTAAACCAAAAACTCGGACCACTTATCTTGATTCACGTAGGTAGTGTACCGGTGCTTGTAGTTTCTTCGGCTCGAGTGGCAAGAGAATTCTTGAAAACTCATGATTTAGTATTCTCAACTAGACCAAAATTAAGCATCCCTCACAAACTTAGTTATGGGTCTAAGGACATAGGTTTTGCTCCTTATGGCGAGTATTGGAGGCAGGTGAAGAGCATTACAGTTCTTCGACTTCTTAGTAAAAAACGAGTCGAATCATTTCGTCATATACGAATGAAAGAAGTGAATCAATTGATCGACATCTTGGGAAAAAGTAATGGTAGTGTAGTTGATTTAAGAGAGTTGATTGTTTCACTTACAAACAACATAATTTGTCAAGTGGCCTTAGGAAGGACATATAGTGATCTCAATTTTAGTGATCTGTTTGTTAGTTTTCAAGAATTACTTGGGGTTGTGAGTGTAGGAACTTATATTCCATGGCTTTCGTGGGTCGATTGGTTGCGTGGTTTAGATAGAAGAACAAACAAGGTTAGTAAACAGCTTAATGAAATCTTTGATGGTGCTATTGAAGAACACATACACAAAAAGAAGAACGAAATGGTGGATGCTCGTGATGATCATGATGAATACCAAGATTTAGTTGATATCTTACTTGAAATTCAAAGAGAAAATGCACCCAACTTTACTTTTGAGAAAGATACCATTAAAGCCGTTATCTCGGTAAAATATCTCCTCACTCTATCTCTTTCGAATATCATTATTTTTCTTGTTAATATATTTAGATGATCATATATTATCATACAACTAGAAAATCAATTATCAGAAATGGATTTTTTACGACTATATTTCCATAAATTTGTTTAAAGGAATTTCTCATCAATGAATTAAGATCCTCTCATGTTTGTTCAAACATAATCCATTATGTTCTCTCGTAAATATGAGAGTGAGACCTACAAAGAGACCCATTATCGATTTAAAATAAGGGACCCACTCTTATATACGTAAAAAAACATGATGTGTTATATTTGACTCAAACATGAGAGGATTTTAACCTATGAATCAATATAACCTGTTAACTTCTTAAAAGAATTTCCCAATGATCATGAGAAACGGATTTTTCACTACTAATATTTCATTAATTTTTTTAAAATTTTTTTCCTATGGATCTGAAACCAATTAAAGTTATTTAATTGTTGATATTATATATATGAAAAAGTTCAAACGAGAACTGTTTTTCGTACGAGAACAGAGAGAACCAATCTTAGCCGTTCAATTCCTCCTCCTTCAATTGGATTGCCCACCCATGAATTCCTTACACGCACCCTGCCACACTCAATCCCCAATGCTCTTCATCCATGAATTCCATTATCCAAAATGAACGGCCAAGATTGGTTCTCGCAGTTCTCGTA
>JAUEJL010080868.1:4970-15298 GCA_032274825.1 Drosophyllum lusitanicum
TGAACGACGAACGGGGATGCACCGAACGACAACCCGCAAAAAACGGACGTCGAATGGCGACCCGCGAGGACTGACGAATGACGAACATCAAAAGACGAAATGCGAACGACGAACATCAAACGGTGACCGCGAGGACTGACGAACAACGACCGACGAAAGATGATAGGCGAACGACAAACATCGAACGGCGACCGGCGACGTGAAGACAATAGGCAGAGGGTATAATGGTAATAAACCACATTCCCTCCCTCATGGATTTTAAAATCACTCCTTATCTTGACGGATTTTACATTCTCTCCCTCATAGATTTTAGTTTCTTCAGATTCCAATTCCATAATAAATCAAACATTGAAATTTCTAGGCATGAAATCCCTGCAACCAAACACCACTGTCTCCATCCCATATAATATTATCCACTTCTTCTAAAGAATAATCAAAATGGCAGCTTCAACTCCTCACTCCATTTGGTCTCTCAGGCCATCTTCGTCTCAACAGAGTACATCTTTCACCCAACTCGTAATTCTGGTTATATTAGGGATACAGATACTTGGGCCTCTATCCTCCTACTAATTTTCGCTTATTTTCAGGTGGTTGTAGTTCGAAGGAATCGATTTCAAGGGTCGGGTTCTGCAACAGCGTTATTGGAATGCAGTCTGGGAAAAATAACTGTAAGCCTTTTGCTGACCTTGAACTCACTACTGATGTGAAACCCAGGGTTTCTAAATTTCAATAACTAAGGTGTCTATAATTCTAAGAAATCGATTTCAAGAGCTGGGTTCTGCAACAACAATGCAGATAAATTAAAATCAAGAAAGGGAATGCGATTTGAGAGGAGCAATTGTAAAGGAAATTCAATCGCCGATGTAGAAATTGGGCCAAAACTGTATTTGGGGATGGATTTTGGTACATCTGGAGCGAGATATGCGATTATTGACAAGGAAGGGATCATACGGTCGGAAGGAAAGAGGGATTACCCTTTATTTTTGGTAATATTTACTCTCATATGAACTTTGAACTTCATAGTCATGAATCGAAAGAGGAGAAATCAATATTTGATTACAAGGTCTATGTACTTGATCTAAATATGAGAATAATGGAGAATGCTGATTTAAATACGAGGCCAATGCAGTCTGTAGAGTTCTTGTTGCATTCCATCCTAGAGGCACAATTTTATTCTGACTTATAATTTCAAGCATATTGTTTTCGGGTCTACGATTGACGTATTATGATTTCAGCATGTGTGTTATAACTTATAACGGCTTAAAACTCCTTAATAATGAAAAATAGTAAGCTTATATACATATGGATGGAAATCATAATTTCTAGTTGTATGGTCCATCATCCATGGACTTGAATTACTTTACGACAAGTTCAATGGTGGGTATGCTTAATTGCGAAAACGAGTTGTTATTTTTAACACATATGTTAAACATAATTGGTACCATATGAAGATTTATTGAGCTTAAAAGAGTTGTTATTTATGACTTTGGAATACTTTCAAAATTGTATTCTTTGCTGTAACCCTGATAAAACATTAGGGGGTTAACGGGACCTGTAGTTGTATGTTCATTTCTTCTTTGATCAATTAAATAGGATCCGTAGTCACATCTACCCTTTTTCACGCGTCAAGTAAATCGGTTCACAAAAAAAAGTTAGACATTTTTAATTCTCGTGTTTATTGCGGGTATTGACAGCGGATCTTATTTGTATAAACAACCTTATGAGCTTCTTATTTGTTGTCTAGGAAGAATGGTGATGCAGTTGATTGGATGCGATCATGGAAGACAACTCTTTTTTCTCTTCTTGAAGATATACCAATTACTTTACGATCACTAATCACTTCCATGTCTATAGATGGGACTTCTGCAACAACTCTCATATTAGACAGGTACTAATTTCTTCCATTCATTTTTTACGTGTAAAGGGAGAAGGTCTACATTTGACTCAATAGAGTCAAATTGAAATTTATGAATTATAAGATTACTAAATTATGCTACAACATATCATGTGTTAAGATGTATTATGGGACCACAGAGTGTTTTTTTTAATGAAATCCTATGTAACAAAGTTTACCTTTGGCCTAATGCCATCCGTCCTGCAAATGTAATACTGATGTGGACAACAAGGTTTCACAAGATCCACGTCTGTTTCACTGTTTGTATGAGCATCCACTAACTACAAAGTGAACTTCAAAATCTTGTCTGTTTTATTTTTTAGTTGTTTTTAAGAATTCATATGCCCCGTCTGCGATATGTTTAATTCTGGTTGTTCATAAAAACGACATTTCCTTTTCGAAAACTATTCAAATTACTAGTGCTTCTTTGTTTGTTATTATCATTACAAATAGTTGAGATATTGATTTAGGTTTCCAAGATTCCAATATTTTTTTGGTAGCGAAAGGTATTTCCGAATAGTCGAACATTTTACAAGTCCCTTTGACCTTAAAAGTCTAATTATACTCCTTTTCTGTATACCGGCAGCAAAACAGGAGAAGCTTTAGCAAGACCTTTACTATACAATGAGAGTTGTCCTGATGCTTTACCTATTGTAAAATCGATTGCCCCTTTAAACCACACAGTATGCTCGAGTTCTTCAACCTTATGCAAGCTCGTTTCATGGTGGACCTCAAGTGATTCGAGTAAAGAGTCTGCAGTGCTCATGCATCAAGCTGATTGGCTTTTGTGGCTTCTCCATGGTAAGATTGGAGTATCTGACTACAATAACGCATTAAAGGTATTATTCTACTCTCCATAGGCAAAAATTGACCTTTGAGGTCACTTGGACTATTTTTGGAATCTTAATATGGACTGATACAAATTTAGCACCAAAGTTTTCTTGCTAGTTGAAAGATTTTCATAAACCAGACCCTGTATCAAAGTTGAATTGTAAAAGAAGTAGCACCTTTGACCTTAAAAGGTATTATTTTGTAGTCCAGGGATGCAGTTTGACCTTTTGAAGTCAAACGGGCTATTCGGACATCATGACATGGCTTTCTTCAAAACCTTAACACAAAAAGGTTTCTTTTTTGTCGTGTTTGTTATGAAGTTAAATGTTGTTTCCCATTTTCATGTGTATTTAAATACTTTGTGTCAAGTTGAACTTCAAAGTGAAAAGTAGTTTGGTTGACCTTACACATTAGTGGTTTTTTCTCCTAAGGAATCTTCCAATTTCCATTACTTAGGTGGGTTATGATCCTGAACTTGAGTCGTATCCACCGTGGCTGAAATCTCAGCCGTATTCATTTGTTCTACCAACTGTTCAAGCTCCAGGAACTATAATCAGTACCCTCAAAGAGGAGATCAGAACAGAACTTGGTATATTTTGCTCTCTCTATTGGAAAACAAAACTTGATATGCAGAGTTGCACACGACGAAAACCTTTTACAATTACAGTTTTCCCCTCTTTCTTTTGTTTTTTGTTCTTGTGATGGGAGAACATATTTGTAAAGCTCAAAAGTTTTTACGGTGTACAAAACAATTTTCATGGTATACAAATCATCTCCCATTTTGCAATAACATGGTTCTAGTAAGGGCAAATGGTCAAATTACTGTTACTTTGGTTAGCAAATAGGAAAAATGGGAAAAAAATTATTGGAACATGAATTCTGTATACGCCCTTGTTAAACTTCAAAATATCATAAATGTCCATCCTAATTTTAAAATATTATATATACCCTTCGGCCTTTGTAGCTTTTCAAAATATCATATCTACCAAAATTATTATTTTTATCATTTTAATATATTCTATAATAGTTTCAAATCATTTATAAATAAAAGAAATAGTCAATTGATTGTTGAATAGGGTGACATGATCATCAATAACTACACATAAAGAAAAGCAAAGTGATGGCGATTGAATTAACGAAAGCAGCAACAGACACATGATTATAGACAACTACTACAGACTTCAGGTTGGAAGGTGCAGTCGACCATGGGGATGGTGGTGTACATAGCGGATCGACGACGTCAGCATCAAGAACGATCACGCCGTAAGGGGACGGCAGGGACTTGAGACATGGAATCGGCCAAATAGTATTCTACAAAGAAATCATCTACGAGGTTTAATCGTAGGGGGAAAATAGTCAATTGACTATTTTTAATAATTCTGAAGGATTTAAAATGATTATAAAGTATTTAAAAAATGACAAAAATAATAATTTGGGTAAATATAATATTTTGAAAGGTTATAAAGGGTATATATGATATTTCAAAATTAGGCTACCCAAATATGATATTTTGAAGTTTAATAAAGCCGTATACGAAATTCACCCATTAAAAAATTTAGTAGCAGTGTAGCACGCCAAAAGTTAGTGTGCCCGACAGATATTCTTAGGGTCCCAAAATAACTGCAACCTCTGAGTATGAGAATCTCGTGGGTAAGAATCGATGCTACGAATATATTGTAACGATTACTAATGAACAAAAAGGAAATTTTGCTTTTAAACATTGCCTTTGGGGAATAAATTGCATTCTATATCTTCGGGACAAAAGAGTATGTCGTTTCAGTGCGGTGAACATTTCCAGGACTTCCCCTTTCGAGATACCTTGTGAAGATGAAAATAGTAAAATAAAAGTTATAAAGCCACCTATTTGATAGATTGATGTTAATGCTATTGCTTTTGGTTGACAAGGTTCCTCTATTTACTTACAATTACATGAGTCAAATGCTACATTCCATTAAAATGGATACTTGATCTACAGGTTTTCCTGAGGACTGTGTTGTGGGCACTGGGACCACGGATAGCATAGCCGCATTCCTTGCAGCCCGAGCTACTCAACCTGGGAAAGCGGTGAAATATATATGAAACTTTACAATCAATTTGCTTTTTCTTTTCTCTGTTTTCCTCATTATTTTGTGGGTCTGGTCACAATTGATGTACTATATTGTTTATAGGTCACATCCTTGGGCTCAACACTTGCGATAAAGCTATTGAGCACCACTAGGATTGAAGATTCACGATTCGGGGTGTACAGTCATCGTCTTGATGACAAATGGCTTGTAGGAGGTGCATCAAACACTGGCGGAGCAGTTCTCCGCCAACTTTTTTCTGATGAGCAACTAGAGAAGTTAAGTACACAGATAAACCCAATGGAAGCTTCATCATTGGATTATTATCCATTACCCGCAGATGGTGAGAGATTTCCAATAGCAGATCCCAAGATGGTTCCAAGGTAAAGTAAATGCCTGGGCTGGACAAGTAATTTTGACCAATTCTTATAGTTCCATATAAATAATTCACCTCTTAAATATGTTTACAAAAGCTATATCTTATATTATTAATCTAGTTTTTTTTTTACAAAATTCTAGATGGTAGCCTGCATAAAAATAAACTGAGAGAGGACGTTTGACCCGTTTTTTTGTAACTAATTCTTCAGTGCCCCCTTTTATTAAATTAATATAATCTGAGTAAACCTAAGTAAATGAGTTGAAATTGCCACCTCTAGTAATTTGGCACCTACCAGTTGTCAAAGTGTTTGGAGACTACTCTTCTTCAGGTGAGGTTTCTCACATCTTCTCAAATTCAAAATTAATACTTCCTTGGTTATGGAAAATTGCAGCAAATTTGTTTTCAGGTCGATCATAATAAGTAATAACCGCAAAAGTACCAGTTATGCTTATTGCTTTCACTCTCTTAAAGTAGAAACATAGTTGTATTTCATTTTGTATATATTGTCTTTCATATTATAGGTTGAGCCCTCGACCAGAAGATGACGTGGCGTACTTGCATGGAATTCTAGAATCAATAGCACGCATTGAGGTAATACAAGAAAAGATTTGTATGTTTTTGTAGTTCTTTTGTACTTTGTGAGCACGCCCGTTTGTAGCACCCCAAGACCCAAGTCTAAAGTAAATGACTAACCCAGTAACTTCTAAATCGACCGCAAAAACCTTAGTATAAGTTACTATTAGCTCGCAACTTAGATGTTTTATATTTGTTTAGGCAAAAGGATATGCTTTGTTGAAGGACTTAGGAGCTACTGAAGTCGAGGAAGTGTTTACAGCGGGTGGTGGATCCAAAAACGATAAATGGACAAAGATTCGAGAGCGGGTGCTTGGTTTGCCTGTGAGTCGAGCACTACAAACGGAAGCGGCTTATGGGGCTGCTTTATTAGCTCTAAAGGCAACCCAATGACAATAAAACGACTTAGGGGACATATTATTCTCACTTTCTAAATTAAGAAAGTATATTGTTGAACACATGTTAGAATGTTATTAACCAACTACTGAAGTTGTGTTTTGAAGTTAAAACGTATAAATCTTGCTACTTCAGCATTTTTCATCTTTTAATTGTTATTAACTTATTATTTCTTATATTTTTCAGTTTCCTATCATTTTTCTTATTTTCATTTTCATTTTTCTTTTTTAAAATTATATGTTTCCTCGGTATGGTTAATTGCCACCGATTCAAGTTTTGTACTTGACATTTAAAATAACACAGAAATGTTTTTTTTAATAAAAATTTTTGTTTCACTTTTGATTTTTAGTTGGATAACAATGTGAGTCCTAGCGTGACAGCATAGTCAAGTTTTAATTATGAGTCATGGTGAGACGACATCGTTTTTAATGTATGACTTAAAACGTCTATTTTGTATATAATTTTTTATTACAAAGATACAAATTAAAGATAGTTGTCTAGATTCACAAATGGGAGCAAAGTTCATATACAAATTACAAAATAAAAGCGAATGGAAGTTCAATGTATTCTACCGTAAATCTAATACTAAAGAAAGTTCAATATTAAAGAAAAAAAAGACTATATGTGTCTTATGTCTTTAAAATCACTGTTTATAACGAGTAAGTATGCATTTAATCATGTCTTGGCGTGCGTCACACACTAACACTTGTTCCTAGGAAAACCCTAATGGGAATCGGGGTGATATATATGATAACTTAACGTTGATCAATTGTGTCCAAACATATAAAAATCACAGCGGAAAAAAAAAACAATTTATGAGAGTTACAACATACATCAATTCCCATATGATCCATAGATCCAAGTTGAATCCGAAAAGCTTAACCGCTAGCCTAAAAGAAAGATAAGAAATATAACTCAAAGTTTTAGGATTGTTGTAAGAGACCAAGTGTCCTCTATCAGTTAACGGTTAATATCGGTTTCAGTTTTTACGTTACGATTTTATCGGTTACGATTATTGGTTATTATTGTTTAAATATTAAAAAGTTGATTGTTTTTTAGTTTTTCTTTTCAACTCATATGATGTGTTTGTGTTTTTACATACTTAAATGATTTCTTTTAGACGAGATCCAATACAAAGTTTATAAATTTAAAATTACTTAAACCATAACTTGATTAATAACAAGTTTCAATCACTATTAATAATTAATACATGGACTAATAGAAAATTTTAATCAATACATTTGAATTCTTTTTATTAGTATTTTAAAATACATGTATGAAAATTACAACATACTATTAATGGTCTGGTTCAGTTTTTTATGGATCGGTTTATACTTTATAGTAAAGTCGAAACCGTACTCATAATATTAGTTTTTCATAAATTAAAAACCAAACCATCAGTTTTAGTAATGGCTCGGTTTTCGGTTTTAACAATTAAAGTGGTTTTAGTTAGGTTTTCGGTTAATATGCTACCACCCCTATAAGTTTCGTTGTTCGTTCCGTCGTCGACCCTATCTATGTTTCCTCAGAAGACACATACACACAAAGCTTCCTAGACCAACAACTAGTCAACCAAAGCTAGAATCATGATCTAATCTAACCTCCATATGCCTCCTAGGAGTCTAGGACTGAGCATGGGTCGGTTTTGACCCCAAATCGGACCATAACCGATAATATTGGTTATGTGTTTTTCCAAACCAATGGGTATTGGTTTCTAATTGGGCGATTAGCAGTTTTGATAGCGGATCGGTTTTCATTATCAATTTTATTGGTTAACCATTATATTAAGTTGGGCCAAACTTAATGAGCTTCGTTATTTTAGAATATGGGTTGTAACACCACAAATTTCACTCTTTTTTTAAACTGCGGAAGCAATTATAATATATATATATATATATATATATATATATACACACACAAACATGTTTACAAAAGATTATAAGTAAACAAAATGCATACTGTTATAAAAAACCAGTATATCAAAACCCAGTGTTACTTAAGTTTACAAATGGCTCATCGTCAAAAATATATCAGAGTGTCGGTCAAATATCCCAAAACAAACACCAACTCCCAGCTCAACAGTTACACTTACCAAAACCTGTAAAATGGAGTTAAAGGTGAGGGATTAGCTCAAAGCTAAGTGAATGGAAGCTTAACCAACGAAATAGCACCAGTTCACAACAATAAGGATACAGCAACAACAAATAAACAAGAAACACAGAGGACCGGCGGTTCTGCAAAACCTGCAACCCGTGCCGACCAAGAAAAGGTTTACCAATAGCACATTTCCTATTCTCACACGGTAATACCCTTAAGTTGCAACGAATGCATCAAAAGATCTTATTACTGATTAACCGACAGCAAACGAGCCCAGCCCATAGCCCAGCCAAGCTGACCTCTCTTAACCATGTGCACATATCAAAGACTCCACGATTAATTAACACATAACCAGTTAATCAATCATTGGACTAAACAGTCCATCAATGCATCAATCATAATAAACCGTTGCAACCATAACCGTTATAACGAATAACCATTCGTGAGTTAAAAGTCCACTCACCTGTGTTCTCCAATCTCCAAGCTCAGTATTGTCTTCTCCTTACCTGATAACACACCACAACACAATTAAAAACCAAGTCCCAAATAACTCCAAAACCAAGTTATTTCACAAGCGGATCAAAACTCACCCAACTCAACCAACACGTATAAACCATCATAACACATCCACAACTAGCATGTAACCTATTTACAGAATTTATAACATTTAGAATCCAACTACACATGTACAAGGTCCATCAAAATCAACTTCTTAATTTAAATAACACATCTATCTCCATATATAGCATCCAACATCAAGGCTAATTCATTTATCTCAGATAAACCATATTAGAATCAAATATTAAGGATAAGAACATAATACAACTAAATTGAAGCAGAAAAGAAACACAATATAATCTGCCTGCAGCAGGGATCGCGTCGCGATCCCCTTGGATCGTCGCGGCGCAATTTTCTCCGAACAACAGACTTCAGTTCTGCTTTCTGCCTTGTTCAAGTTACAACCCAAAACAACTAAAAATATGGAATTCAACCGGCAGCAGTTGTACAACAATAAAGGTTCAAATAACATGTACAAACAATAACTAAAACACATTAAAATCATAGCATCAATCCTTTATCAAACCCAAAACCAACTTCACATTCTTCCTCCATTAATGGAGTTTCAAGCCTCAATCAACAAAATCACAGCAATTAACCATCAAATTAATACCAAATCAATACAAACCTTACAACTAAACACAAGAACACTTCAATTCATCATATTATACAATTTCCTCATGAACCCAAGAAGAACAATACATAAGCTATGTCAAGAACAAGTCATGAATCTATACTAACTTTCAATTTAGAAGCAAATCTACAAAAATACAAAGATTCAAGGCTGCTTCTTGTTTTTCTTTTGAAGAAGTGGGAAGTACATACACACACATATGAGTTAAACACCAAAAAGAGGAGAATGAGGAACCAAAGGCGGTTCCTTTGTTTTAACACACACACACAGAGTACATTTATCTGCTGTCTTAACTCAGAATTGATTAATTAAGCAATCATACTCAATTAATTATCAACCAATGAGGTATTATTTATGACCCTCGTGTAAAAATGAATCTAATGGTTCAATTAACACACAAATATATAAAACTATATATTTTTACTTTTAACCTAGTGGCTCAATTATTATTTCAATAATCCTATAAAATTGCAAATAATAATAAATAAATAACTTACCACAAACACGCAACTACTAGACCATTAACGAGGATGTTACATGAGTTTAAGTTATATTTTTTATTGCTTTATAGTAGCCACAAATTTGGGCCAAATAATTGATTATTTTATGACTTGCCAAGCGTATCATTTTTTATGATAAAAATATAAAATGGTAGGCTAGAGTTATTTTTAATACAAAAATTGGGTCTGATGGTACACACCTCTTGGCCTCCATTAATTCACAACTTGTGAATTTATTTTTAATATATTT
Organism: Drosophyllum lusitanicum; assembly: GCA_032274825.1. Taxonomy (NCBI): domain Eukaryota; kingdom Viridiplantae; phylum Streptophyta; class Magnoliopsida; order Caryophyllales; family Drosophyllaceae; genus Drosophyllum; species Drosophyllum lusitanicum. Next base: position 15,146 of record JAUEJL010080868.1, read on the forward strand.
AATAGCCCCACATGAAAGAAACAATGAAGTGTTTAACATTTACAATGACTCTAGTGGTCCAGTACATGAATAAGATGACATAATAAGTAACAAAGTTCAAGCTTTTACAAAAATATAACTTGCATGATGCACCATAAATGAACAAGTATTCAA
>JAUEJL010080879.1:0-15298 GCA_032274825.1 Drosophyllum lusitanicum
AATCCCCCTTGCCTCACCGATGTGGGATGCTCCTGCATTGCTACATGAGCGGTGAGTTTAAAAGTCGTGAATTTGACCGGCTCAAGGAACGACGAGCCCCATTAACCCAACAAAATGGAATAAAGTAGTGAAGAGTTATGTATTCATTAACATATTTAGATTAGATGATGGATATTGATTTTATCATTCAAAGTGACTTTCTTTCTTTTAGCTAATTCTTTCTACATTTCTTATGTTCTAACAAAATACAAAAATGTAACAAAAGGACGGTGAAGACCCAAAGGATCAACAAAGAACACAAACTGTTTAATATTCAAAACAATTAAATTCTTTCTGTGTTTTCATGTTCATTCATACTAAAATGTATAAGATTTAGTCCAATTTTCGATTCAACTTCGCACAGTTTTACGTATGTATAATCCTTCTGTGATTGATAGTCGAGAGAATATATAAATCAAGAGGATCAGGTCGTTGGTGATCTCTTTAATCAACTATGTTTGGCTCTGCAAAGGAGAAACAAGAGTCATCCTGCTCAAGTGATGCACTGAATAAATAATCTGTATGTATACTTTTCATTTTCAATAAAATTTGACCTTTTCTAAAAGCAAGTAAAAGACTAATTCCTTCATTTTTCATGTTTCTTGTATATATGCTGCAAAGTGTACATCTCATCTCATGTAGTTAATATGTTACTATTAACTTCTGGGTACAAGCATCTACACTTGCATATGCAATACAACAGTCAGAGTTCTTTAATTTATATAAGTATTTTAGAAGTGCTCGAGCTGTTAAATTAATTCATTAACGAAGTTATTGTTCATTTTGGAGTATTATCATGCAACAATTTCAGTAATCATGTTCCCAAATTTCAATAAGAACATTCATCTATGTACACCGTATACAGTTTATGTGAATCTTGTAGATACCAAGTCAATAAACATCTGGTTTCAGAATTAATTTAATAAGTTTTTTAGATATTTTCAAGTTGATAGAAATGATCTATTCGATTTAGAAATGCTATTTTCAAATGTAATAACCACCGTGTTATCGCCTCCTACACTAATTAATATTAATCTTATTAATTAATTAGTTATTAGTTATTCTTTTGTTATTTTATTTATTATTTATATAATCTACTATTTTAATTTGTATGAATCTAATTACTCTTGAATTTCTCAAATGTTATTGGTGTTGTGTTTTCTATGTTTTTGTTAACACGTCTATATAACTTATAAATCGGTGTTATTGTACTACCTAAATTACACCAAATGTATTATAACACCATTTATTATCGCCGGTCACCATTTACAAATTTCATCGACTTCACCGTGTAAAAAGTCACTATCATCTCTCTTTAATCGCCGTCGTCACATTACGCGTATACCCCACAAATATTACTTGAACTACAAGCATGGTTCGAGTTACTAATCCACACTTTAGAACTTTATTATGTTTTGACTATTCTCATTTTTGGAAAGGGTTCAAATAAGAAGTGATTTTTGTACGAGAACCAATCTTAACCCGTGATTAAAATAAATCAATGGCTATTAATGGTAATGCCGTAATGCTCATTAATGCGCTCACTAATTACTCATTAATTACGCATTAATGAGAGGTATATTTGAAAAATCAAGTCTCACTCATTAATGACGGTCCATCCAGACACAATTCACGGTTGGGTAAATATATAAATGACCAAAATAGTACTACTAATATTAAGTCATTAATAATGTTACAAATAATTCTCACACAAAAAACAGTTTTCGTTTGAACTTTTCCCTCTCATACTTTTTAAAGGGAAAATTACCGGAACAAGAAGTATTTGTAGATGTCTTTTACTAAAATGATCTGATTAATTATCCAAAAATCACCAATTTAAACAACAAAATCGTCACAATAGTTCAAAAATCGTGAAGAACATATAATACAAGTAGAAAAACTCTTTAAAAGTCAGTCTGAATATGTGATCTCATTGCAAAATTATCAAACTCTTCACAAAAAACCACCAATCTCATCACAAAAATCGTCAAACTCTTTCCAATCGATTGTATTTATTTTAAAATTATCTTATTAGAAAAATTGATTTCATTTGAATGAATGAATGAATGTAGGTATGTATGTCGGCATGTGTGTGTCGCCGCTAAACACAATAGCAGCAACATTTTAGACCTTTAACAACGACTTTTGACGTTACTAATACCCTGGTTCCATAAGTTAGGTTCCTCCAAGTTCAATCTTGGCCATCAACTTGCTCTAAGGAAATCGTCTTCACCTCTTTCGATCATATTGGTAGTAGGAACGATTAATTCGTACAAACATAACACATACATTTATGATTGAGGAAGTGTATTTTTACATTGTATTTATTTGTGTATATGTACGTACGGAATTTATTTATTTTTTCAAATTAAAAAACACTTTTAAAACATTCAAATAATCAATAAAGAGCGCTATTTCATAGAGCTTTTATGCATGCTAGGAGGTCAGTTTTGACTTCATATAAATTTATTTATTTAATAAACTTATATCTAAAATGTTTTCAGAAAAACTTGTATCCTGAGTTTGAATTTATCATAATCATTACAAATCAATAAATATCAATTAACAAAAAAGAAATTACAAAACAAAAGATATCAAAGTTCATTACTTAATTATGTTTATAAGTTCAAGTGGTAAAAGTGATGCATTAATTTAAAGGAAAGATCATTAATTCAATTCTCACTTACGTCTTCTCCCGTTTGATTTTGTAATTTCTTTTAAATAATTTTTCTGTTTCTTTTCATGAAAATATATTCTCATAATCAATAAATATAACTTATATATTTTAATATCTTTAAACATTTGTCCTTAAACTAATATCTTTAAACATTTGATTTTGCCATTTTATAAATAAAATGTCTTTAGAAAGAGGTGAACTTTTTATTGTATACATATCTATAAAAAATAAAAAAAATAGTAAATACTTACTTTTAAATATGTTTATAATTTTTGTATTTAAAAAAAAAAAAGGGAGCGGGAATAAAAAATTGGTTACAATTGGCAACACTAAAAAATTGGACTAGTATGAAGTTGTGTAAATTGGGCGTGGAAAAATGTCTAGCCACTGTTGAAGTATTATTTGAGAAGAAAATGACAAAAAAGCCCATCCCTTCAACTTCAAAGTGGTCCTATTCCATTAATACAGTCGATGCTCAGTTCTTATCCTTCACTACCTCTCTCACTCATTTTCCCTCTCCTCCTCCTCCTCCTCCTCCTTCTTCTACAAACACCCTTTTCATCTCTCTCTCTCTCCTCTGGTACAAGCATTAAAGCAGGAGGTACAAGCATGTCATCATCAAAAGTTTGGAGCAAAGAAGAGGATAAGGCCTTTGAGAATGCCATTGCCAACCACTGGAATGAGGATTCCAAAGAGCAATGGGATACAATTGCCTCCCTTGTACCTACCAAAACCATTCCTGAGTTGAAACAACACTATCAATTACTAGTTGAAGATGTTGATGACATTGAAGGTGGAGTTATTCCTATTCCCAAGTATCTTGGAGAGGAATCATCTTCCTCTTCTACCAAAGACACCACCAACAACCACCACGGACAATCCAATTCCAATCGGCGTTCCTCTTGTAATTACACAAACGGCTTTTCCGGGTTTGGTCATGATTCCTCAGGCCAAGGCCAAGGCGGAGGAAAGGGGAATTCCAGGGCTGAGCAAGAACGTCGGAAAGGGATTCCATGGACAGAAGAAGAGCATAGGTATGCAACTACCAAGCTTAATTAATCACTTTTTTCAAGTTTCTCTAAAAAGCTAGTACTAGAGATTTAATAATAATTAAAAAAACTATAAAAATTCTAAAATTACATAGCCAAGAATGTTCCCATTTTCAGTTCAGTGACAAAAGATTCAATTCTATAATTTAATAGCACAAGTACCATGTTTCTGATGATGAAATCATTGCAGAATTTATAAATAGACTGTACAAGTTGTGGTTAATTGACCATTGGGAAATGCATTTGTCAGGAAACCAATTATTGTTTGCTTATAGCGTATAGTACAACTCCTGTTGCTTAGTGTACAGGGTGATGCATAACTTCCACTAGATCTTGCCTATTATTTCTAGAGCAAACACAAATCTAAGGGCAATATAACGTTACAATTTAAGCTCGGTACAACTTCTTATGCACGTTGTACAAATGCAGGTTGTTTTTACTGGGATTGGACAAGTTTGGTAAAGGAGACTGGAGAAGCATTTCAAGAAATTATGTGATTTCAAGAACACCTACACAAGTCGCTAGTCATGCCCAGAAATATTTCATACGATTGAACTCCATGAACAGAGATAGACGGCGAACCAGTATACATGACATTACTAGTGTCAACAATGGGGACATTTCTTCGCATCAAATACCGATCACGGGTCAATCAGGTGCTACAAACCCATCTAATGGTTCGACAGTTGGTGCACCCATGAAACATAGGTCCCACCAACCGAGTATGCCACCAGGCATGGGTATGTATGGAGCACCGATGGGCCACCCGGTTGCCGCCGCTCCAGGGCATATGCCATCGGCGGTCGGGACTCCGGTGATGATGCCACACAGCCACCACCCACCGTATGTTATGCCGGTTGCGTACCCGATGGCCCCGCCACCAACAATGCATCAATAAAACACCAAATCTTTACAAGTTTTTTCCTCTTTATGCAATAATTCTCCTAGTTCGTGCTAGCATTTGACAACGCAGTCCAACTGATGAGCTTTTCTTTCACAAAGATTGGGATTGTGAAAGGTTCATTGGAACGACAGAAGGTAGGACCACAGCAACTTTTTTAATGATCAATTTCTGCTGGTTAAAGAAATTTCACCAACTACTGTACATTTTTTCAGTCTCACAAACTTTCTCCCTGCAATAATTTGTACCAGAAAGAATAATGCTAAAAGTGACTTGTGCATCTTGCAATGAAAGTTGTACGTTACTCTGGATTTGTGAAAAATAAGATCTAATTGAAGAGGGGACAGGCAAGATATACAAAGCAATCAAATGGTGGTTTCTCTTCCAACATTCTGAGGTCCAAAATGTGACACAGAGATGGGTGGTGATTGCCAAAGTTAAGCTGTCAAACATCATTGTCTGTTGATGTCAAAAAGATAAAAATAAATAAAAAAAATAGAAAGAAAAGGCATGATAATATCTTCAAAACTACATATTAGCCATAATCCGCTCAAAAGAAAACAAATAACACTACTGATAGAAACAAAGATAGTACAAAACGAGAGCAACTATGGAAAACTTAGGACCAAAATGATGACTTTATACGCTTTCTTGAGTTAAGGCGAAGATGCTCGGAGAGGTTGTGATGTAGAAACTTTTTTCTTCCCACTTTCCACCATGGGGGCACCATAAATCGGTGTTTTTTCTTCTTCTTCTCTGTGGGATAAAATTACAAAACAAATTGTCAAAATTTCAGAAGTGATATGCTACCAAACATCCTTGAAAACAGATTCAGAACACAGTCAGCATTTTGGGGATCTCGTTCATTTCTCCTTACGTCAAGTAACTGCAATAGATGTCGCAAATTCAAACATTTGACACCAATTTGCGATAACACTATTCATCACACCAAATAATTATCTTTTATAAAAAAGTAAAGGTATACTTATAAAAAATATCTTTATGTACTTATACCATCTAATTATAGTTGTTATTAAGTTAAATAATTTATAGTATAAACAATTAAATAAATATAAAAGTAGAGTTGTAGTTAATTTTACATATAAAATAATTTAAGCAAAACAACTTGGGTGGTCCAGAGTAATTCTCTCGTCCTACTGCAAGGCGATCCAGAGTAATTCTTCCACCCCCACTGCGGGAAGAGGGTTTTGGTTGGCACCGAGCAGGAACACCACCCGAGGGGGAAAGAAGTACCGCTGAAATGGAGGCCATTTCAGGAGGGTGATGCCGATGGGGTAAGAGTTTGGTACATTGCTTAATGGCTCAACTTTTTACTGTTAGAGAATTTTTTTTTCCAATTTATCTCTATATATACCACACCATTTACAATTTTTTTACACAAGCGCACTTCTTTCTTCTATATACTCTGTATTTCTCTCAAATTTAATCCTCTATTACTTTCCAATATAATCTTATACTTCTCGTATTTCCAAAATATGGATCAACATCCGTCCAGTAAAACCCCGTCCCCCTTATCACGCTGAAACAAACTTCGCCCAACGGTATCCCAACCAACCCAATCTTGCCCAAAGATATCCCAACCAACCCCATGTTTCCAAAGATGCTAGAGTCAGAAATTCACAAAGGAGAAAACTATTTTGTAAACGCGTGCTTGGATATTTTCACCGTGAAACAGGGATGAGCATCGGAATGTCTACCAAGTGAAGCCGAAGTGGAAGGACATGGATAGGAAATTAGGAAGGTGAACATATTCAACAGTATATAAATTTCATCACTCATCGTAGAAGTGGTCAATCCAAGACCAATGTATTCAAGTCGGCACACCATCAATATAGGATGATGATGAAAATTGTGTTTCTGCATCAGAAGGCTGGGAAGTTGTCAAAGACCATCCGAAATGGTGTGTCATGCCTTGAATAGAACCTGAAATGCCTCCCCAAAAAAGATCAAAACATCCAAGTCGAACATTTACGCCACATAATCTGATATGTGCAACCCATTCGACCTCAATGCCATTGACGAAGACTATTTATAGGTGGAAGAACAATAACGTCTGGTCGGCAAAGAAAAAGACATCGTCTTCGACCTCATTTAAGAACAACTTGGTATTTTGCTCTCAAACTCCAAGAATTTACAACGTCAACCAATCGAATGTCGAAGAAAAAACAAGCAGCGAAGTTGAAGCGAAAAATGGAGAAGATCCATTTACAAAAAGAGATCCCACAAGATCCTGATCTTTAAACGCTACTCACACCAAATGACCACTTGATGGGAGCCGAGCTTCAGGGGGTGCTCATGGTAAAAGAGTAAATAAAGTAAATTATTGAGTAGTTTAGTTAATAATATAGTTTAATATTTTATGTAATTTTATTGAATTTATTAGTGAAATACTTTAAATTTTTATGTAAGTTGTTATTAATCCATTAATGAAATATTTATATTATTATTACTCTTATATTTATTTTATAATTTTTTTTAATAATGGGTTAATTTTTTGTTTGACACGATGATAATATTAGTGAGATGAATATTTCTTTGGTTAGAGAGGTGGAATGGGATAGAGTGGAAATACCTCTCGAACTACCCCTCTGGTCTCTGCCTTTATCCCATTTTTTATATTAAATATGTGCTCTGTGTGAGAGAGATAGAGAGTGTGCGAGAGAAATAGAGAGAGTTTGTGCGTGAGAGAGAAAAAAGCTGGGTGCAGAGCGGGGTGCCGGAGCCACTGGCCTTACTTTTCGTCCGGGCCGCTACCTATGGGGCGCCGGGGCGGTGTACTTGACAGGCCACCAAAGCACCACAATCCCACTGTGAAGCGGCAGATGTATACCACATGGTCTTAGAGCGTAAAACTATATTACCTACTTGGAACTTTTTGATGTAAAAAGTTGGGTGTATAGATTGAAGCTCTATAAATTTGGTGAAACAAGCAAAATCTAACATGTTAAATGGGCAAAAAAAAATATTAGAGATATTATAACAGGTTAATGGGCAAAAAGAAGTAACTAAGTATAAAATGGGCAGAATGGGTCAAAAGTAGCTGAAAGTGTTCTTTAAATGCATAAAATCTAGTAAATCGCATTAGACAAAAACTTTAGAATATTATTCTAGTAAAACATTTTTCTAACCGTAATTAAGACTCAATTACGTACAAAAACTTGGACAAGTTGGCCAATCCGACCAGTAAAAAAGATTAGCCATTTTGATAAGTAATCCAATCCGCCCATTTTGCCAACTCTACAACCCACCATCAAAATTTCTTTTCACACCATTAAATGAGACACGGAAAATGAATATGTTAAATAGTCTTCTAGATGAAGAAATGGATAAAATCTGAACCCAAATTTTCACGGGCTTTGCCAGAATATCTCTAATTTCCATTTTCTGACATCAAATTTTGAATTAGAAACTTGAAAATATGACTTTTAAGTGGTCCACTCCACATAGCACCAAAGATCCCTCAAATCATTTTCAAGAATATCATGCAAGGAATATCAATCACTTTTTTTATGTAGAAACCTTTAATTTTGTAGAAGTTGGCTTTTAGCTAACTACTTTTTATTTAGTAGCTCAGATATTATTAAATATTCAGGAATGGGGCAGAAGATAACAATGAACTCACTTATTTCTTGGAAGGCATATGATCCCCATTGTGATTGCAGATCTGAAAATATGGATCCCAGAGTAGGCCAAAAAAATTTCTGGATCTTCAAAACATCAAGAACAGTCTGGAGTCCAGATCTAGAAGGTACAACATTCTTCAACATGCTTTCAGGCCTTTCACCAAGCAACACCTTCAACACACACATACACACAAAATATATTATATATTAATTCGGTGCCTTGAATCATATCAAGGCAAATTATAAGAAAGGTGCATGCATATTAAATACAATAAACTAATAACTTATTGTCGAAATAAGATTGTGCTTTAGCAAGAGTATCAACCTTAATTACTGCTGTAGCTGATGACGATATTGAGCGGAGATTGTAGCTGGAAAAAGTAAGTATAAATACAAATATAAGTGAATAACTAAATTTAAATATATATCACATTGATGTCTTTTGAGAAAGAAAAACTGGTAAACAGATGAAAGACATGTTAAAAACGCACCCGCCCTCAAGGATAACAAGCAACTTTCCACTAGATAAAGAGGTCAGCATTTTTGTCATCTGTGCATAACCAGCAGGAGTAACCTACATGATACAAGATCTTATTAGTTACATTAGTACTGTGAAGATATATGCAAAAGGATAGACGAGAAGCTTACATCACAGCATCCAAGGGGATCGCCCCTTGCAGCATCAAATCCAGCAGAAATGATTGTGATATCAGGGGCAAATTCATGAGCTGCAATCAAGTGAATTCTAATGTAAGTATATGAATACACAAGTAAGACAAATCAAACAAAGCATTAAGCTTAACCCACAATGGATGTCTGCGAAAAAGTAACAGTAAGGAAATATACAATAAACTAAAAATGAATTAGGACAAACAAACATATTTACTATGATATGCAAATTAGACATGACCAGAACTAATAAGGAAAAATCTTACAGAACAAACAGAGAACTTCCATTTCAATTTGTGGTTTGAAATTAAAAGAATTGTCAAACATTAAACAGAGAGATGCAGAAAAGAAAGAAAAAAAAGGAAACTAGGTTCAAATATAACCTATTGGAAGCACAACATGCTCAAATGCAAAAATATAATCATTATCTCCAACTCCTCCACGACTCCAGGGAACATTTACACAGAACCCTTCTCCACCCATGGATCCAATCTGGCAGAAATATAGTACACACACTGTTAGACAATAACTGGTTCAAAAAACATTTGTGAAAATTTATTATTGTTTAAGAAATTGTAATGAAACTTATATTATTGGAAAAGAAATGCATAAACACAGTAAGCAGCTCATGCAGAATAAAAGTTGATTCATCAACATGATTGATTTCAAAATTCAGATTGAGAAGGGAATCAGGTACCTCATGGGCAGCACCTGTACCAGGATAGAACTTTCCACCTTCATGTCTATGCAAGGATATATACAAGACCTATAAAATGTAATCAATTAATATCATCAAAAATAGACACTGTAACCAAGCAAAGATAGCATCAGCTACAGAAACAAGTATCTTGAAACACATGCAACTGAACTTAAACATCAATAGTCATAAAAGTAGAAGTCCGGTAAACGTAATACAAGAGCACCACAGAGAGGGTATATTGTAGAACAGTTTGTCTTCAAAAAGACAACCCCAACCAAAATGCTTTTAAAAGTAGCTAATAGAGTTGATTAACGTGACATATGCAATCAGTTCCTTTAACTGGAATCTAGAGAAAACAATGACTTATGATAATGGTGACTGCCAACAGGTTCAAACGTGTAGAGAAAGCTAGTTGTATGTGGTGATAAAGCACATATATTACTCGCATGACAAAAACTCTTATATAGATTTTAAAAACAAAATAATCAATAAAAAACGATACAGTGAGCAAAATCAACATTGATTCAAGACAATGTAGACACTTTTTAAAATATATCCAAATTATTGTTATAAACTTTAAACGTAACAAAACCATATAAATATATAATATCATCAACAAGCTGAAGAAAGGATCACCGTTTTGTTCTGCTCAAATATTTCTTGAGTGCCATTTCCATGGTGTACATCCTGCAAATAAATGAAGTTAGATAATTTATTTGTCGTAGTTTTATATCATTTTCATCAACTACTACAAGTTTTTCAAAAGAGTTAAAAAGAAGCTTAAATAAACTATCAGCGTTACCCAATCAACAATCAACACTTTCTTTGCTCCTGCAACCTGAGCTGCTGACGCAGCAACTGCCGCATTGTTGTGCAGGCAGAATCCCATTGCATGTTTTACACCAGCATGATGACCAGGAGGACGCACCTGACCCCATCATACACACACAGAGATTAAAGTGGCTTAAAGTGAATTGCTGTGACCACAGTGATTCAAATTTTATTTTACCAGGGCAAATCCATTTTTAGCACGCCCGGAATATATTGCTGAAGCAAGATCAGAACATAACCCTGCTGCAAGTCTTGCAGCAAGTGCTGAGTCTTTGTTTGCATAAGTATCAGGAGTGAAATAACTGCCAGTGTCAGTTATATGGATTTAAATATTGTTAGTTTAACATAGAATGGGGCAAAGCTTCACATAGAGAATATTAATTAATTATCATTATTTAATGTACCTAGCAACACATTGGCTTGAAAGCTCCACGGACTCAATATTGTCATCAGAGTGGACCTGAAAACAAATAGCAAGGTAATTTTAGAGTTCAAAATCTTAAGTTAAACCAGATAAAATTGTTTATACATTTGTACCACCGATAGAGGTCAACAAAACCACAGTCCTTGCTAGTGGATCACTTATAAGAGGACTATAATCTAAATAGAAAAATGCTCACCATTCGCAGTTCTTCTCTCGTAATTTCTCTTGCGGATATTGGATGGCATTTTCCAGGAAATATACCTACAAGTTTCACAGATTACAGAGAGTCAAGAATTTAAAAGACCGAGCAACATGGCTAGAAAACGATCAACCCGGGTTGTACTAACAGGCCAAAATGTAGAGAAAAAAATTAGCTAAAAGAGAAATGAATCGCCGAATCGGTCAAACAAGACAGCAGATCGAGAGCCACAGACCTGCTGTTGCAAGACTGGCAGCAATTGCTCGAAGACGGTCTGGTCTTTCTGGATGAGGAAGAGACTTACTTTCAACCTACAGTAATGTTCAAACAGATCCAAAGAATGATGGCATTATTATTTTTTTTAACTATATATATACATCAGGAAGGGATCTTACCTCGGAGTGAAGCAACATTCTGTCATCAAAACCCACTGCTGTCAGTTTACGTGGGGCCATAGTTTGTGAGCAAGAAGCTACATTGAAAGGAGAAAAGAGGATAATGAAAATCAAAACATATGAAATGAGAAAGAAAGATGAAAAAAATCAATATTCAATAATGATTTGCATGGCACTCTTTCTAATTCTATGATGTAATTTTATTACCTAGAACAATATCATCTAATAAATCCTTCTCAGTGACATCTTCTTTTTCCTTATCTATTGTTAAAGCATTATGGTTTTTGTTACCAAAATTGCAACAACAACAACAAAAAGATATGATAGTGTCAATTTTGTGTGGAGGAGTTTTAGGAACTGCCATGTTGAATTGATAACAACGTAAAGCAGCCAGGTCACTTGTGTCTACAGAAGCTGGTAGGATTAAAAACCATGTTTTGCTAGGTTTTGGGGTGTATGAGGTTTAAATAGAATATGATACTTACAAAAGGCATTCATGTGAGTAGTTGGTAAGACTTCTATAAAAATAGAAGAGCGATGAGAAAACTTGCTAATATGATTCCAAACGATCTCATTCTTTTTACAACTCCAGAATCAAAAAGTTCGAATTAGTTTAATAATAATGTTTATAAACTATTTTTCAGTAAATCATTTTGTGTGATGCTCACCATGATTTTAGGCCAGCATCCCTGCTTGCTTCATGCGTCTAAGAAGTGGTTGATGAACTTTATAAATTTTGGAACATGGTGAAGGTGACAGGAACCTCAAAATAGGGTCAAACAGAATATAGATGTTACCGAAGTTTTACACAGTCAAATTTTCGGACTCATTTAAATATAGTTTGTCACTGGTAATAACATATATATGGTAGTTTAGACAGCTTACATGTTTGTTTCTTATCAATGTACTTTATTCCTTTATCCATTCTGAACCCCTAAATGGCTAAATCTAGTAAGCTTTTCAGTCTATAGAAAGTGGTGATATCCCCAAAATTTGTATCAAGAAAGAAACGAAGTAAATGACTATTTACTTCGCACATGCAACATTTATACAGAGAAACACATGAAGTAGAACAGGTTCTGCTTTACACCTTCTGATTTTCCATTTTGTTTCAAAGAAATATTCGGAATAGAATCTGCCTCCTGTAGAGGTGATGCGAGAAATCCATGCCTAAGAATTCCAGATTCTTTATGCTCTCCGCACATCTGCATATTAAAAGTTTTGCAAATCATGTACACAAATTATGGATATACAAAACGTGAAAAGAACCAAACAGCTGGAGCAAAAAAGAAAAAAAATATATACGTTTTGGATGCAGATAAATATACAACCTTAATAAAAAAATAAAAAGAAAAAATTGTATCATGAAAAAAGTTGACATGACCATACATGGCAATAGATTGCATCATCAACATTCACCATCGTACAATTGACACAAAACCATCTGACAATCGGTATGTGTTTTTCTACGGGCTCCCAATCGCTGTCATCTTCATCATCAAAGTCACCTTCTTTGTTATACATATCCTGAAGAGTCATGTCTTCATGCTGCCCTGAATATTTCTGCAGTTAAAACTTATCACGGATAATAAATTGCAAATTATCCACAAAGACAAGGAACACCATAAAAGACACCAGTTATAGTTAGATATCTCCAAATTCAGAAATCCCTCTACTTGTAATATATCCGAACTCAGAATTGGAATAAATTGTTACCTTCTTACACTTTTATTTGCTTTTGTACTATCAATGTAGTTATGGAATATGACTCTTTCTCTAAATTTAGATAAATACTATGAAAATGGAAGATGAAACATGACTACTAGAAAAAGAGTTGAACTGGGTCCATTCCTTTTGGTATGATGGAAATATTTAAAATTTCTTAAATGAGAACCAAGCTAAATGCACAACCACTTGTTTACGTTCATTACCAAATGAACCAGATCGAGAATCCATGTGGATCCCTAAGACAATAGAGGGCTCGGGATTTTTAAGCAACAAACAGATAGTCACAGATTTGCATTGTAATAGAAAGAGCAAATATATCCAAAATATAATAAATCCAAGCTTCAAGAGTTGCTTACTTTGCCATTCGTTTTGTCGGTAGAAACATTCCCAGAAACTTCATCATCATGGCACGTATTTGCAACATTTCCATCAGATCCTAAGTTTCCCGCTGTTCGGTCGGTGTGACAACCCTCCAATACAATCATTCCTTCGTCAAAAACGCAACCATCAGTAATTATGTCCTAAAGAAAGTAACTTTGCTATAAACAACACACAGATAGAAGAAATGTAAACTCCCTTGTTGTAAGACAAGACAATATACATAGTATCACATATACATGACATATCCCAGAGGTACGCAGCAGCACCATTTATTTGTAGTTTTGTACACAGGTTTGAGGTGCAATAAAGAGCAGTCTCATACATGGTTTGATTTACATATTAGGCATAATACCCTTGCACAGAGCATAATGGCAAAAATATTGGCAGGAGAGCAAAATCTTGGCATTCACCCCTCACTATCTCAAGGATAGTATTTCATAATGGGACGATTTTTGAACAGTGTAACTACAGGTTGAAATGATTAAAGTCAACTACTTATTGAAGCAAACATTAGATGATTTCATATAGTTACAGTCCAAATACAATGATGTGATATAAAATCTTCACTAGCTTGGCCATGCCCACACTGGCTTCTAATCTCTTATCTGATTGTTACCTAGAGTTGAGAAGAAGAACCGGTACCTGACCTTTTCTGTTTCTGAAATTAAACATAGTTACATACATATATGCCAAGATAAACAGTAAAAGTTGTTAAAACTTAAGACAAAATGCCACTAATTCAACTCTGGAGTGCACACAAACAGAAAAAACCTTAGGTAAAGTCATTTTATATTTCACTTGGCCCTAATGTTGGAGCCAACAACTTAATAGAAACAAACAAGAGCAGAAACACAAAAGAACAAGAAACAAAACACTCAAATACCCAAATTCTGTTAAACTCATCCAGTTCTAGTATAACGACTTTGAATCAAACAAAAACACCAGAGGAAAATGTGTGAGTACTTCATCAGTCCATAAGTATAGGGTTTTCAAACTACATGTACAAAATGTTAAATTAACGGAGTTACTTCTATGCATGCTCATGTTCACTACATAAACTATAAAAATAATTGAAAAACAGTAAACAACAACTCGAACGGTGACCCAACGAACATTCCCCTTGGTATATACATTTGAGTAGTCGTGAAAACTAATGAGGGTGAAAATCGAAAATCAGAATGTCATTTTCCACGATGAACTGACCTGTTTGAACAGAGAACAACGTTGAGAATCTGACTACGATTTCTACGACTTCAATTGATTTTCTCCTGGTGTCTGATTTTTGGGGAAGAAATGTTTTGGCCAGCAGAGTGAGGGGAAGCGAGCCGACTTTCTATTGGCGGGATTTTTGCAAAGATACCCTCTTTCTTTTATGCTTTTACTATTACTGCCTGGTACTAGCACGTTATTCATAATTTAGCCCCTAAAATGCTTTTTTGCAAAAACGTATAATAATACGAAGAATGTTCAATATAGTTCATAATTAATTCATAGTCCTAAGGGACTAATTTTAGTCTTTTGATCAATATCATCAATGGTCCTGATTAAATTTTAAAAATTTGGGCGGAGAGTCATTTTCGTAATTTTTCGTAATTCACATATGATGCTTTTACAAATCACATGTGATTGTATACTGAATCACATGTGATTGAATATTAAAA
>JAUEJL010080890.1:0-15297 GCA_032274825.1 Drosophyllum lusitanicum
TAATTTATACTCTTGGATTTGATGCTGGAATGAAGCTTGAATGATCCTTCTTGAGTTCTCCTTCAAGATGCCAAGAAAAAGAAGTATATGTGTTAGTGTGTGTTTGTAAGTGTTTGTACGTGTGAGGCTGTGTTTGACCAAGGGAGAACCTCCCTTAAGGTTCAGTTCCTGTTGTTCTTCGGTTTGATTATGGGATGATATTAGTTGGACCATATTCTTCATTTTATTGACTTTTGTAGGTGAAAAACTTAGGGAATGTTTTTAGCTATTTTATGAGTAATGTATCATTGTAGAATAAGATACTTGGTGGTTTTCATTATTAATCTTGCTTTGATTAATGTTAATGGTCTTACTGAATATATTCTTCATCTTAGGTATCTTATAGTTGTGTTTTTAAGATACAGGTAATCCAAATTTAGGACCAACGGTAGTTTCTCTATGATTTAAACCACTAAAAAGATGTTTAGATGAGGACTGCGATTGAATTTGTCTGAAAGTGGACTTTTTAGGGTTGGTGTAAGCATGAATGCCAATGAAACGAAATATAAAGTTTCTCATTTACATTTTACTTACCTCGGACTTCCGGTGGGTGAGAACATGCCAAGATTGGAGTCGTGGCAGGTGGTTATTGAAAAGCTTCACTCAAAACTCATTGGTGGAAGTCGAGATCCTTGTCTATAGGAGGGAGTTTACTTTGTTAAATTTTGTATTAACAACCCTTCCATTATACTTTTGCTCATTATATAAAGTCCCCGAAGGTGTTCTTAATTAATTGGTAGCAATAAGAAGACATTTTTTATAGGGATACAAAGAAGGTGAGCAAAACATTTGGTGGGTGGCTTGGGATAAAGTTTTAGCTGCAAAAGATGTTGGGGTTTAAAGGTTCCAAGTCGGAAAATTAAAAACTTATCCTTGCTCTCAAAATGGTTTTGAAGGTTTTACATGGAAGAAGATGCTTTGTGGAAAGAAACTATTCTTGAACTATACGGGAATGATGGTGGACTCAAGAGTACTTGGGTGGGAAGAGCTTAGTTTGATATTCTATAATTAACTCCTTCAAAAGTATGGATAATCTTGACCAGCTTTTATCATCTAAGTTTTCAAAAATATTGCAAATGGGTCGTCTTCGCTATTTTGGAAACATGATGGGTGGGAGGTGGAATACCCCTTAAAACCCGGTTCCCAAGACTATATACAAAAGTAGTGCATAAGGATGCTCTCTTTTAGGGGTGATAGCTTGGTGCCGGAATCAGACGGAACTGGTATGGGTACCGAAAATACCGAAATCAAATTTCTTGAATTCTTGGTATTGAATAGTGAATACCGAACCGAAATACAAGGACCTGTGCTGATTTGGGAAATTTCAAGTCAAACGCTCACATTTACCGGAACCGGACCGAACCGGTACCGAAAATACAGAAACTAAATTTTTTGAATTCTTTGCACCAAATGCTGATCCAAAATACAAGAACTGGTATCGGTTAGGAAAATTCGATTAATACGCCTACCCCAACTCTCTTCAAATTAAGATCGATGGCAGCTATTTGGGGGGAGGTAGGTTGGTGTATGGGCATGGAGGTGCATAAGACTAGTCATGTTTGATAACTTGAGTGGATGTCAACCTGTTCAGGATTTTCTTTGACTGTTATTCGATATATACACACAATATATATACAAATATGTATGTCCTGTCAATACACGAAAGAACATTGATCTAGTGATGCTCTAGGACTTAATGGGTATATTCTAGCCTTTAAGGCCATGAGCATACCTCACCCAATGGCATCGGGTTAGTCTTTGGGCTCATCATCTACCTCTAAAACACCAGTATGCCCCTCTTATGCAACCCGACCGGGTGAGTATTTCGAGCTCTCCAACCTGATGCTCACCTCCTCTCTCTTTGTCTCTATCTCTCTCATCTCTCTTTCTCTCTCCTATATATTTATTATTTAAAAAATTGGGTAAGATTGAGTTGGGTTATACAAACTTTTAGGTTAGAAAGGGGAATGCAAGAAGAATGTGATATGGTGCTGATGTGGAAGCTAAGTGGTGAACCCAAAGAATGAGTTATATTGTTAGACTCAAGTTGTCAATTTACCATTCTAGTTTAAGTTTTGTTTCTAGGTTTATTTTCTACGAGTATAAGTAGAATATGTAATTACCATTTAGGTATATAACATGTGTAAATTGTCCTAAATCAAATAAGCATTTCAATTTACCAAATACTATGTGTTCTCGGTGTATTCTCGCATACTCTATTGCACTAATTTCATAATCATAGTGTGATTTGCTTTATTACATTGATACCTGATATAATTGAGATCCTACAATTGGTATCAGAGCAGATAGTGGATCAAAGTTGAGTTTATTTGATACAGATATGTGTTTTTCGTTCTCAAAATATTTCATCATTTGTTCTTCGAGATCTATCATTGCTCAGATTTGTTTTCGTAAAATTGAGGATTAATCTGTAATCGTACTATGTTATTTTGAGATTGAATTTCATCAAAATGAAGTCATAAATTGAATTCTGTTTTTTGGTTTGAATTTTCTAATTGACATATGGGTTTTGACATTCAAGACTTGTTCTATGATTGAATCATCAGTTTAGGTTATTTGAATCAAAATTGGTTATTGATTCACGTTTTGGGACTGATTTTCGAGCCTATTTGAATTAAAAACAAGAAGAATCGATTGATAATTTTGGATTTGATTGAGATCGACTGTTTGAGTTTTAGAATCATAAAAGTTCTTTGGTATCAGAATCGAAAAGTACAGGGTTGCTTGTAATCGAAAACTTGGTTGATTCTCAACTTTTCTGTTGATTGAGTCCCAATCGAAATCGTCATCGCAATTGAAAACTTTTCAATCGAAAATTTCACAATAAAAAACCTTTAATTTGAAAACCCCTAAATATAAAAGTTCTCAAATCGAAAACTTTGTTCTTACCATCAATAGAAAACACTTGAATCGTAAAGCTTTCAATAGAAAACCTCATTTGTCATCCAATCGAAAACCATTGTTAACTTTCCAATCGTAAACCACTTTCAAATCGAAAACTTTCAAATTGTGAACCATCAAATCCAAGCTACTCCGTAAAAATATTTGTTGAAACCATTACTAGTCAAGTCTGAAATCTATTTTTGTTGAAAATCACCTTTTATCTTTCCACTCAAAGATTATTGTCAAGTATCAGTCAAGGTTAGTAGAGATGAAAAAATGAAATTCGATCTTTAAATGTTGACATATTTGAGTTTTATCTAAGACACAAAGGTTACTGATCACAGTTTTCAACTTTGGGCTTCACTTTGTTGGTATATTTCTATTGATGGTTCAAATTGTCGACGTGTTGCTATTGAGTTATACATCTCATAGTTGATTAGAAGATTACCGTGAAATCACGTGTTTCTTGAGATGGTGATGAGTTTCGTTCTATAGACCGTGAGACAACTTTGATAGATCAACTTTGTACTATTAAAAATCATTTAGATCTGAAAAAAGGAAGAACAAATTAGAAAAGAAACTTGTGTTTATGAAGATTCAAATGTTCTTGATTATGTTCATATGTTTTTCATGATACTCCAAATGTTGAAAGAGAGAGTTAAAATTTTGGAACTTGAAAAGGAGAAACTTAGTTTGCAAAATATGAAACAAAGTAAAGAAGAAGAAAATGCCAAACATACTCTACAACCTTTTGAATTGACTGAAAAACTCTACATATCAGAAAACAAAATATCATGAGTTTGAGATTGAAGAAGGTGCCAAGATAAGGATTCTTGAGCAACAATTGTTGGATATTTAAAGCAAGTCACATTCAGAACCATGAAGTTTAAAATGAAAAGAATCACTTTGTGCTTAAATTCAGAAATTGGAACAAGTCTTACAAAATTGTGTAGAAGAAAAGGTCACTACTTCTTTTGATTCTGAAATAGCTCAAAAATGTAAGTTTTCCAAAGGCAAGAAATCAAGGTGGTTCATATAATAATCCATGCAGGTGAATCATCAAAAAGTATTGTGCATCGAAAAATCAACTACTTTAAGTATGATTATTCTATACTCAAGTCTTACACATAAATTATAAAAACGGTCAAGCTTTGGAGAAAGCTTTAGAATGAAAGTAAAGAAAATTTTGAATGAATGAAACCACAAACTCTTCCTCAAAACAATGGTAGTTATGTTTCTCGTGCTACTCCTCACTGTGTTTGTTGCTCGTTCATTTGTGCGTGTTAGTCAAACAAGATTGTTCTCGAATGCATGTCTTCCTACCTTAACTGAGTTAACATATCCATTTGTGGTTCGCTCTGTCAAACATCTATTAAGACTTTCTAAAGAGAAGATTTGCATAAAACTATATCACTTTTTACCATCTATCTACTATAAGAAGACATTTGTTCAAAAGATTGAGGGGGAGTAAAGTAATGAAAAAAGAATATCAAGTCATTGTTGAAGATCAAGAGTTACATTCGAGAGAGAGTATATTTTTATTTGATGAATAATTACATGGATACTGAAATTGAAGATTCCCTCAACAATCATTTTAATTGTGTTTATGCTCGAGATCAATTGCTCTAGCGAAGAAGATATTTTTCGTTTATTATGTCTTATTTGTAGAATAGCCACAAATGGGGAGAATGTTAACTCAATTTGTGTTCATTTACCATTCTAGCTTAAATTTTGCATCTAGCTGTATTTTCTAGTAGTATAGAGTAGAATATGTAAATACCCTTTGGGTATATAGGGCTGTGTTCAATAAAGTCTATTTAAAAATTATAGCCCTGAAATTTTAATATTCAATCACAGGTGATTCAGTATACAATCACATGTGATTTGTAAAAGCATCACATGTGAATTACGAAAATGCCACTCCGCACAAATTTTTAAAATTTAATCTGGACCATTGATATCATTGATTCAAAGGTTAAAATAAGTCCCTTAGGACTATGAATTAATTATGGACTATATTGAACATTCTTCTGGGTATATAACATTTGTATTTTTCCTAAAATCAAAAAAACATTTCAATTTACCAAATACTGTGTGTACGTTCTTGGTGTATTCTCTCATACTTTATTGCACTAAGTTCATAATCATTATGTGATTTGCTTTAATATTTTGATACTTGATACAATAGAGATCCTATAGTCTAATTGATTACATTTTGGTGCTTTTACATTTACACTTGATAATGTGAAAAAAGTCATTTCTCACATGTCAACTAGTTTTCGTTTACTTGTTGTGGGTTATCTTGTTTGAGTTACATATCAAAACTTAATGGCTGAATACTAATATTTGGATATATCTTTTGGAGAAATGATATATATCAAAATTAAATTAAAACTACTAACATTTAGCAACTAAATGTTACTATTCCTAAAGACTATATATTCATCTATAGTTTTTTTTACTCTTAAGGTTATTCATTCAAACTAATTATTTTCTACTTATTTTTTTAGAAAAATATTATATCAAACCCTTGCACGACTCGCAGGTAGAAAAACCCGTTGCTAACATAACCTAACTTATGTGTTGTATACACATATTACTTAAATAAAGGGTGTTTTAGCCATTTAAATATTTAATTAATTTTAGTACTATGTGTGTGTAACAACATCTAAGTTAGATGTAATAATAGTATTTATCATTCTCCTTATATATTTATGTAAAATTCATATATACCTTTTATGACATATTCATGTAACAGAAGGTATTCAAGAGTTCTCTTAACAATAATTAAGTTGGCATTATTGTAGGGTGTAACTGAGTCGTACTACAAGGGGTGTCTTAGGCATTTCGGAGGCCTAAAGTGACCTCATTGAATATGGTCTTTTCGATTAATAAAATGAACATGGTACTAATTATTTTTTACATCAAATTTATATTTCCAACCTTTTGAGATAGTATAGCAAAACAAACTAAGCGTTGTTTGTCTTGTTATGTCATTTGAAACTTGGTATCATGACATTTTAATTTCATCCCAACTAGCTAGCTAGTACGCCTAGCCAGAACAAAATGTCTGTGGGGGCAAATTTAGGGTGTTTATCGGGTAGGGGTTTGAGTTCTTCGTGTTTTACATTTAAACTTTTTTTCCCAAGTTCAAAGCGAAATGAACTCCACCAATTTTCAATTTAACCAAACGAAATCTATAAGCAAATTTGAATATGGTTTTACCCTGAAAATCTAATTCTGAATCCTTATTCCTAATGTTGAATTAACAATTTATAAAGTCTAGACGTTTTGAATTTAGTATAAAGTTTAATAGAATGTCTTCTATAAATACGGGGCCTTGAAAAATATGAGGCTTCAAGCCCTAGCTTTAACAATTACATGTCACTACTATTTCTTATGACGTGTAACATTACTAACAAAATTTAAACAAATATAAAGCGACAATGGTAATTTCATAAGTCAAGAACAAAAAGAAAGCACATAATAAAAAATTTAATTACATAACAAATCAAGAACTACAATGAAATCAAGAACCAAGTGTGAGATTTAATTTCACAAAATTGTAGTTTTATTCCTCATCTCGTTCTTGATGGCATTCGTGGAACCCTACCCGAATGCTTTTTCATATTAAACGTTTCGTAATAGTCGGTATCATCATCACCAAGATCATCTTCATCTTCTGTTTCATGTGCAACTCGATCTTTAAGAATATGTACCTCCTTCCTCCAACTACCTACACCATTTTTCAACCATTCCACAACCTCTATCATGCTAGGCCGATTTTCTGGATTACTATCCGTACAAGCTAAGGCTATCTTGACCACGACCTTTAGTTGTGGAAGATCAAATCTACCCTTCATCTTTGGGTCAGCGATGTGATCATAAGCATCCTTTTGTACAAATGGAGTAGCCCATTGTACAATATCACGCTTGATACCTCCCGGAAGCTTCTCCAATGGCTTTTTCGCACTTAGAATCTCAAGTAGTAGTATTCCAAAGCTATAAACATCACAACTTTCCGAAACCTTTCCCCACATGGCATACTCGGGTGCAAGGTATCCTAGGGTTCCCTTCACCCTTGTGGTCATATGAGTAACCCCATCTGGTATTAGTTTC
The DNA here is from genome assembly GCA_032274825.1 of Drosophyllum lusitanicum. Classification (NCBI taxonomy): domain Eukaryota; kingdom Viridiplantae; phylum Streptophyta; class Magnoliopsida; order Caryophyllales; family Drosophyllaceae; genus Drosophyllum; species Drosophyllum lusitanicum. The sequence continues at coordinate 7,063 of JAUEJL010080890.1, forward strand.
GCAAACCCGAAATCCGCAACTTTTGCTTCAAAATCTGAATCTAGAAGTACATTACTTGCTTTTATGTCTCGATGGATTATATGAGGAGTTACTTGATGGTGCAAATACCTACTCATCATACCAATGCCATATTTAATAAGAAAATATTCAAAAAGTAGTCTAGAGCCTTGATTAATAAGGAGGTTTTAGGATTGCATTTTAAAGTAATCATGCATTTTATCATCAGGGTAAAACTACTTTAAACATAAAACATCGTAATAAAATAGGGGATATGAAAATATGATATATGTTGCTAGTTAGAAGCACATTTCATGGATGCTACTACACTCACTAACACTTTAAATAAGGTGTATGTTGGTCATTTCAACATTTATTCATTTAAGTGTATGAGAGCGGCAACACCCATATATGGTGGGTGCTGCTAGGCAACACACATTTTTTCTTAATAAAATAATCAAATAAACAATTGCATTCAAATGCTAGTCATTGATAATATAGTGATTAATATTTTAGTTGATACCCTAAACTATTAAACTAGCTTGACTCTTGTAGAGTTGTGGTTTGATGGCTAGAGGAACTTACGCTAAGCCTTCGGCTGAACCAATGGCTATGCTCATTCGTCGTGGCCAATCTAAGAGACAATCAGCAGCTAGTTGGCCATGTAGGTGAGTGAGCAAGCTGTGGTTAGGCATATAATCATAGACAATAAGCCTTTCATCTCCCCCAGCATAAAATCCTTTAAGTCCTAACAAATTCTTGTGTCTAACTCTCCCAAGAATCTCCACTTCAACCGCAAATTCCATTTCTGCCTTTGCGTTTATGGACTTTAGTCGTTTCACTGCCAACTGCAACACAACATTCAAGTTAATTTGCTGTAAATTAACCTTTCTAAAACTTTTAAAACTAATTGTATCATCATATAGACATATATAAACTTAATTTATCACATATTCGTGAGAAGAAAAGCTAGGGATGAATGGAAAGATTGCCTCGGCGCCTTTACTTGTTCGACCCCAATAAACACTCCCAAAACCTCCTTCACCGATCTTATTATCGTTATGGAAATTATTCGTTGCGTGCACAAGCTCCTTGAGTGTGTACATATTCCATGGGTACTCCCTATTCTTTTGGGGGCTGCACAAGAAAATTGAAATAAAATGAAGTCTATACAAAAAACTAATGCAGTTAGTTCACTTAAAAAGACGAATAAGGAAAGATTTGAAGAGAGAATATATGTATATATATACCTGATATTTGGTTCTTGATCTTCATGAGAGGTGCAACATGAGAAACAGTTTATAAACTTGTTCTTGACAGTGGTCATGATTGAAGAAATTAATGAATTGAAGGAGATACAAGTGAATAGTGTTGATATTGAAGGAGTAATGGAAGGGAGATTGACAAGGAATTATGGAATAGAATAGGACAGGATAGAAAAAACAGATGGAAACAGCAAGAATTAAGATGGTGATATTTTCCGGTGATTACAAAGATGTGATCGATGGCCGGGCTCATTAAATTGGATTAATTTAGGCTTAAAATAATCAAGACAGGCTGCTTGCAATTCTCTCTCTCTCTCTCTCTCTCTCTAATATTATAATAAAATGTCTTTATCTTGTCTTGAATTTGTTTATAATTGAAACTTTATTTATATAAAGGATTCAAATATTATTTTTAGGTATGATGGATTAAGGATCAAGCATATATACTTGGTTTTCTAAACTTAATGCTTAAAAAAACGTATGTACATGCATAGTTGAGCTGAATAGGTAAGTTCTTGAGGAGATTCAAGATACTCTCATGTTGAAGCTGGATGTTCGTTGTAGTTAACGTTTAGCAAACATTGATTGCTCACGATCTGTGTACATAGTTGTTACCGGAATGATACTTAGATGTCAAAATAACATTAGATGGTAGTTATAACTAATTTTGATGCATGGTTGTGGGTGTTAAAATGACCGAATTTGAGTGCCTATAAATAGTTAAACAAACACAAAATTACATTCCCTATTATTCAAAAAGTATCTTTCGATTATTATTAAGTTAACTTCTTGTAACACGTATTAATAAAGGGTAGAAACATAACTTAAAAATTAAAATGTGCTCTACATAATTAATTCTTCATATATATATAATCCAAACTATTACATCCTCTATATATAACTTAACGGCAATGAACATTGACCTCGCATCATTGTAACAAGTAAAATGTCAAGTTATAACTACAATTGCCGTTTCGGGGTCTTGTTAGTTCATCGTCTTTAACATTTGAGACATTTATTTCAATAAAAAAATATTTTTCTTTTAAAAAAAATTCATTTTGTTAGTAAAAGTTTATAAAAAGTATATTAATTGAATTTTTATGATGTTTTTAATGAGTTAAAAATTATTTCATTAACAATTATAATAATAAATGGAATCTTCTAATGACGTTGACAAATTGGATTGTTATAAACGAGTTTGACTGTGTCTGGCAAAACAACAACCACCAAATTTTGAAGACTTCACCATTTGTATCATTTAATATTTGATTAATTAATCATATTATATTTATTTCTAATTTCTAATATAAATAAAAGAATAACGTGGATCAAATTTATTAAATTATCGTAACTCCTCATTCAATAAAATAAATTGAATTGCACAATCTTAGCCATATATTTAATCAAAATTAAAATTAAAATTTTGATTTTTCTTAGTCAAAATTGAATCAAATTATTAGAGAATTTCATATATTCCTTTCTTAAATATTAAAATATTATATTTTCCCATCCTAATTTAAAAATATCTTATTTACCATTTATAACATTTTCAATATCATATTTAACGAAATTCTTAATTTTATCATTGTAAAATATTTTAGAATCATTTTAAATTCATTTTAGTTATAACCAATAAAAACATAAGCTTGATAATTCGAGTGGGTTCGGGTTATCATGCGCGTGTCGACCAATTTATTTTTTTGTCAGGCTCTGATCGTGTTACTTTTTCGTGTTAAGTTTGGGTCGTGTCACTTTTCGTATTGGGTTCGGGTCGTGATTTGTGTCAACCCATTTCGGTTAAATATATTCGATGAATATTTTTTTTCAATTTTCGAATACTATTTTCATTTTTTATTTTAAATTCTTTTTTTTTTGTTTTGATATGAATTTTGAATATGATTTTCTTTTAGATTCTAACATCAATATTTAATGTTCGTTTTGGTTGGATTCCTTGTTTTTTTTATTGTTTTATTTTAAGTTTTTAACTTTTAAAAGTTTTGTAACTTTTATTTAGCGGGGTTTATTACCGTAAGATGTTATTTGCTCATTTGAAATCACAATACCCTTTTAAATTTGAATTTTAAGTATTAAAGATTTTTTTTTTTTTTACGATTTTAACCTTAAACGGGTCACATGGGTTACTTTCGGGTTGCCAGGTTGACCCTAATCCAACCAACTGTTTTTGTGTTGACCTTTGAATGACCCATTTCGGGTTTATATCACTTTTCTGTGACGGGTGCTTGTCAGGTTTTGTGTCGACCCATTTATTGTCAGCTTTATAAAGATATGACTTTATTGCCCTAATTGTAACAATATTTAATGATGACATGTATAAGAAATAGATACAATCATGTATCTTTGTGGGATACCATATTTCTGCCATCACGTCTGATGGACGCTTCTACCGCTGGTCTGGATGTTAACGTCGTTTGTCGTTATTTTTTTAAATTTTGATTTCTTTCATGTTTTATAATTATTTAATATCTTTTTTGTTAATATTTTAATATTTATCATTATTTTTAAACTAACTCGTGTATCAAACATATATCAAATCTAGTTGAATTAACAAACAATATAATATTCGGTATATATTTTCTATTTTGACGATGCTTACTTAATAACTTACATTCGAAAAACAAAGCCAACGGAGAGATTCCAAAAGGCCGGAGCCGCGACTAATTCGAAAGATAAAGGATAAAAAAGAAAACCTCTAATATTATTATGTATTCTATAATATTTTGTTTATTTTGTTTCCAAAAATACATCAAAGTTGTCGGTTATTATATGTATTGAATTTTAAAAACTATTTTTTAATGCACTGAAGTTTTAAAATCCACCATTTAGTTTATTGAGAATCTTATTTGGCAAGTAACATGCATGTAATTTTCTTCAATTTTGATTTAGTTTTAATACTAAATTATTAATTGAAAACAAACATTTAATATGCTGAAGTTTCAAAATCTATCATATATTGTATTACGAAATATGGCGACATGCTAGTTTCCAGCTATCAAAGTTCATGATACACTAAATGGTATATTTTAAATTATCCAATATATTAAATAGTAGTTTTTATAGTTTCATAAATAGCAAGATGTGACAACTTTAATACATTTTCAGAAATTAACTATTCCTTACAGAGTTTGCCTCATTTTTATAATTTAATCGAGCAATAGTAACCCGCGCGTTGCAGCTTTAAGCAAAAAATTAAATGAATATAATATAAAGATTAACATTCAAAATCAAAAGTTTAAAAATAAAGTGGAAAAAATTAAATATTGGAATTGAAAATGCAATGAAATGTTATTAAAGAGAATTCTTATTTATTCACGACATCTAATTTATATTTAAATTGATTCATGTTTTATATATTTTTTTACATATAACATAATATTATCTTTATTTGTGTCTCTTAAAAGTTTTAATATATAATATTTTGTGTTAAATCTATATATTAGCTATAACCCACTCATCTTTATCTCGATATAAATGTATTTTCTAAAAATCTATTTTTTGTATTATTTATGATAAAATTTATATTAAAAGTAGATGGTTACCAAAATGTAAAGATTTAGGATATCTAATAACTATCTTTTTAGATAAATTAGTATTACTATAAAATTTAGTGTTACGATTTCCAAAAAAATAATTCTTTAGATAAACATGCATCTTACAATAAAATTTATATTAAAATATAGATTAATATATATTCATAATTACACCAATTACTGTATATTGAAAGTTACATATAAAAACAAATAGGGTATAAAATTAATTATCTTAAGATAATAATAAAAAAGGAAAATGTTAAGTACACGAAATATGAAAAGCAAGTATAAAAAAAATATTGTTGTATCGTTAAATTGTAATGGCTCTAACCGCTACGTAAAGAGAGAGATGCAATTTCTAAGGGTGAGCGTGGTCCGTTACCGGATCGGACCAAAACCAATAGGACCGAAACTAAAAATGTGTGATTTTTCAAACCGAAAACCAAACCGTTTGTATGTATACGGTTCCGGTTTGGTCTCGGTCTCGGTTCGAGATTTCGGTCCTAGAACCAAATTATGACTAATAAGGATCAAAATTTACGTTTTAATGAAGAATGGACTAGGATAAAGGTTGTGCGCATTTCTACATCAGCTTTGGCTTCTCCCTTAACAAAATTTTTCACATTGAATGCATACCGTAAAGTCGTAACTCGTAAACAATAAATAAGCAAGCATCTTTAGGGACTGATTCGCTACACTTGGCATTCACAAACAACATTGACCTTTGTTCGTCGTTTGAATTTCTCTATCTCTTTCGTCCTAACACAGTAACGTTCACACAATCTGGGATCACTCCTTAGGGTGTTTTTTTATAAAAAAAACAAGCAAAACAATGAAGAAACTTGATCGTAAAAAAAAACTTGATCATGAGATTTCATGGTAATACTTACTCCAAGTTGAGTCTCATTTTTAATTGATTTCGCCGCCATTGAAGAAACTTGATCATGAGATTTCATGGTTTAGGTTAGAAGTTTGAGTGTTTGACGTGTCCTTGGTCGTAAAAAAAGAATAACGTAGAGGAATAATAAGTGAAAATAGAGAAGAAAAGAAAATTGATCGGGCTGTGTTTTTGGAATTTGGACTGTGTCTTTTGAGTTACCCGGTTCCGGCTTGGTCTTGGTCTTGGTTCGAGATTTCGGTCCTAGAGCCAAATTTGGACTAATAAGGATCAAAATTCATGTTTTAATGAAGAATGAATTGGGATAAAGGCTGTGTGCATTTATACATTAGCTTTTGCTTCTCCATTAACAAAAATTTTCACATTGAATGCATACCGTAAAGTCATAACTCGTAAACAATAAATAAGCAATCATCTTTAGGGACCGATTCACTCCACTTGGCATTCACAGACAAGATTTACCTTTGTTCGTCCTTTGAATTTCTCTATCTCTTTCGTCCTAACAAAGTAATGTTCACAAAATCTGGCGTCACTCCTAAGGGTGTTTTTTTATATAAAAAAATAATCAAAACAATGAAGAAACTTGATTGTAAAACAACCTTGATCGTAAGATTTCATGGTAATACTTACTCCAAGTCTAGTCTCATTTTTAATTGAATTCGCCGCCATTGAAGAAACTTGATCATGAGATTTCGTGGTTTAGGTTTGAAGTTTGAGTGTTTGACGTATCCTCTGTCGTACAAAAAGAAAAATGGAGAGGAAAAATACAAACGCCGATTGTTTAGAAGTGAAAATAGAGAAGAAACGAAAATTGATCGGGCTGTGTTTTTAGAATTTGGATTATGTCTTTTGAGTTACCAGGTTCGGTCCTGTAAAAACCCGAAATGATAGGAGCGAAATCGAAAATCATGAAATTATAAAACCGAAAACTGAACTGAAGATTATAATGTAACGTCCCAATTTTTTTTTATAGAAGAGCACTTAACAAAATATATAATATCATTTAGTATTAGAGTAAATTACGGAAGTGTCATAAGTAAATAAAAGTCGAATACAATATCCCAAAATTACACTTCATCATTAGTTCGAGTTGAAACAAGTTTTAGAAACAAAATTTAAAATCATTCTTGGCGGTGAGCTATCTTCACTATCTTGGAGCTCCACCGTGGTCCTGTCCTGAAAGAATAGAATTTAATAACAATAAGCGCAAAGCTTAGTGAGTAAGTTACTGCAACCTAAGACAAATTATCGTGGTTACATTTCATGCACATCCTACCCGCCACCGTCGTGGTCGGTCATACATACCCGATGCCGGAGCATGCGGTCATAACTACCCGTTGCCGAAGGAAGGAGACGGTCATAACTACCCGTTGCCGAAGCAAACAGTCATAACTACTCGTTGCCGAAGCAGACGGTCATAACTACCCAACATAAGTGCCGGTCATCATACACTCACATATAATACTGGTTCGGTATGCAAGTAAGAATACTCACCTGGCAGTAGTCTCAATCACAATTAGCAGTGAGTCACAGAATAGTATCGTTGCGAGCTCGATCGCTAGACCTACAATCATAACTTACTGAATTAATATCGGACGCAAGTCCCTCACTTCAAGTCGCACAATACATAAGTCCACTAAGTCGGATCAACAACTAAGTCGAACCAACTATAGGTCGGACCACTCACTAAGTCAGACCAACCATAGGTCGGACCACTCACTAAGTCGGACTAACCAAAGGTCGGACCACTCACTAAGTCGGACAAACCAAAGGTCGGACCACTTACTAAGTCGGACCAACTATAGGTCGGACCACTCACTAAGTCGGATCAATCAAAGGTCGGACCACTCACTAAGTCGGATCAATCAAAGGTCGGATCACTCGCTAAGTTGGACCAACTATAGGTCGGACCACTTATTAAGTTGGATCAATCAAAGGTCGGACTACTCACTATCTTCTTGGTCGAATAAATTGCAGGTCACCCCAAACACCATTTTTGAAAATCCAAGCTTCATAAAACTTAACCAAATTGTTTTATTTTTGTTGCAAGACACTTCTCCATGTGTGAAAACAAACCCTTATCACTATCTTGGTGTTTTAATCAAGTTTGATCCATAATAAATCCTCTCTCTCTCTCTCTCTCTCTCTCTCTCGATCGACATGAATACCCCCCAAGAACACATCCACAGAGCACTCAAAACCTCAAAAATCATACTAAAACGGAAATGATATACCTCTATGTGATCACAATGAAGCAAGGATGATTACCTGATGCTTTTCTTTGAAATTCCTTGGAGTTTTGGATGCAAAGGTGAAGATCCTCTAGCTCTCCTGTTCTTGTTCTTCTTGGCTCCAACGTCACACACACAAACAACACTGTAAGTCCCAGATTGAGTACGCAACAACAAATGTTTGTAGAAGGGGGGGTTGAATATAAACTTTAGCTTTTAAAAATTTAAAGACACACCATTATACTTTTATATAATTCTTATTGATATGAATCAAGAATTACATGTACTAGAAGCGG
>JAUEJL010080901.1:0-15296 GCA_032274825.1 Drosophyllum lusitanicum
CCACTTGTTTGACGATATGCGGCGATACGAGATCCATCGGAAGATGAAGAAGACGAATCATCTGACTCCGACGTTTCGTACGAAGAAGAAGACATTTTTTTTTGGAACCGTAATGTATATTTTTTTTTAAAGAATGAGAAATGGAAGATTAGAAGATAGTGTATAAAATATAGTAGAGAGGAGAAGATGTGTAAAGTATGTATAGGTGTAAATGGTATTTATAGGAGAGAAAATATATATATATATATATATTTGACCGTTGTCAAACGGTAAAAAAGGAAAAAAAAACCCGCAACAGGTTCGTGAACTAGGAGGGATGGGAACCCGACGGAATCCGGCCACCAGCGATGGTGTTCCCGGGGTACCCGACATCGGGTAGCCACTCCGATGCTGGTGGTCTAATAATCAATCATTTTTCTAATAATATATTTAATGTACCTTAATTAATGTCATCTTGATGGGAACCCACGAAAAGTAACGAGATGAACAAATGGACGCACGTGTGATAAGAAATAGGGGATTAAAACTTTTGATCTATAAAACACTCTTTTACTTTTGTTAAAAGAGAAAATAATATATGTTTTAAATATGAAAATGATCTATAATATTAACATCTTCTAATGTATTCAGCTATACATATATAAATTATTATTTAAATCGTTTCGATATTTAATAATTTTAGTATGAAAAATAATCTCTAATCTTTGCTATATTGGAATAGTTTCCTCATCGGTTGATAAAAGGAATTGGTCTATGCTTGTTTTACTTATTTAGGTTCTTCGAGGACCTGATGGGCGGGCAAGGGGTAAAAGGGGTGTTGTAGGGTAGCAGTAGAGTATTAATATTCTTGATGTATTATAATCTTATTCATTCTCTATGGCCAAGACATTGATGTGATTGATCATTTGTATGTAGTCAATTGTTGTGTGGTTTGACGGTTAGAGCATTTGTAGTCATCCAGGGTGGGTTTCGGGGTCGCTGAGGTAGCAATCGGTGTTGGGTGGGGGTACAACTAAGACAAGCGGTCGACATCAATAATTCGTCAACTAAAAGCCAATTAGTGTAACCTTTGTATCATTTTACTTTTCAACACAGGGTACCTCTCGACGCATGAAACACTATGGGGATATTTTTGACGTGACAGTGGTGGAAATGGAAGAAATGTGGGGCTGAGGTGGTCTTGCGTCTTGCGACCACTACACATACTCTTTTGCTATGAGGAGTACCTCTCCTCTCCTAATCTCTCCAATTACCACATCATCACCAAATTATCTCCATTCTCCCACCCCATTAACCTAAGAAATATTTATCCCATTTCATCACCTACTTTTAATTTCCCGATTAATCCGTCCTTCTCTCTCATTGTACCATTGGGGACGAATGTGCCAAAAAGAGGTTCAAGGAGCGGTACCGAAGATGGTGGAGATGGCAGTACCTCTCGACACTGATGCCAAATAGCATCCCTAAGTGGAAGGGGACATACACTCCACAAACCTTTATGGTTGTTTGTGGATGTTCTAGATTGAAAGACTAGTTATATAGTGCTAGCACGAGCCATTATTTACTTGTAAGAGACGTACTATAAAATTTCCTTTCCTCTTCTACACATTTATTTTACACTATCAATTGAAGGTTTCAAAAATACAAGTATTAAAGATTGAAGGTAACACCACCACACAATATGGTAGTAAGAAATGTGTAGAAGATAAAGAACACAAGAAAGCTCAAGAACACACACTACACATTCAAACACACACTAGCTAATTCTCTTGTAAGGATAATCTGATTATATGAAAGTTTAGAAATCAGGTTTTGGATTTATTCCTATTTATACCCAAATGTATTTACACAAAAATTAAAACCAACTTCTAGCTATTACAGTGTAAGACCCAATTGTATCAAGTATCAAATAATAAACGAAGCAATCACACAATGATGAACTCGGTTTTTAGGTTTATACGTGAAGAGAGCCGAGAACATAGAACTATGAGACGAATTGCTTAATGATTTAGGGTTTACAAATTTATATTTATACCCCTTGGGTATTTACAATAATTACCCTAAACTATGACTAATGTCATATATAAACTAAACTTCATTAAAATATATTGAACACATGTTAAGGGATCTAACAGCCCAACTATTTTGTAAGAACACCAACCGATTTGAGATAAGGCACTCTTTAATCATATACAAAGAAAACCTAGATTAAGTTAATATGTAATTAGGAAAACAACAAAACTTAACCCATACATTATATAGAAAAAGAACTAAAATCTTATTAAAACACAGAAATTAAAGACACCAAAACATTTAGAGAAACAGAACACACACTAACATACATATATATAGACTTTGCCCAAGAAACTCTAACAATGGCGTAGCCCAACATTATTATTAATTTGAGAGATCAAGCCCAAATATATAGATCTTGGCCTGAGGCTAGCTAGAAGCATATGACAACGATGTGACTGTCGTTTCAGCGCAAGCATAGACTTCACAATAAGCTTGCCATGTTAACAAGGACTCCGTCACAATGCTAACCATAAACGCTACAATCTTCCATGAACCTTCAACAAAACAGCCAATAGCCTTTAGAAACACAAGCAAGCTACGTGCTAGCTTCTTCAGCAGCAAATATATCTTCATCCTCAGCCCACTACTATAAACCTTGTTGATTTCGTCAATCGTTTCCTGCAACTTAGATTTCCCTTTCGTTTTCATGGTAGGTATAGAACTACTCATCCCAATGAAGAGTTGGGCAATTTCATCCTCTCCCAAGTCACTTTTGATGACATTTTGATTTTTGAGAAGCTTTACATCGTCCACATTCGTGATAAGTGCACACATAAAACCCATGTATTCAGTGAGTGGAAAACTATCAGAGTTGGCTGTTATTGTTTCGTAAGCAACCAAATTTCTCAATATGATCTCTGAATTGTTATTCAAAGTAACACTCGGCAAGTAAATAACCTTCTCACGAACGCATATATTTTGAATGCCTCTGTATTTTTCTAGGTTGCGAAACTTGAATCTAGATTCAACATGAAGTTTGGAAGCTGATGGGATGAGAATTTTACTCCGGGAGAAAGTTTCTAAAATTGAGATGGTTAGTTCATATGCTTGAACAATCTCATTTTGCGGAATCTTTAGAACGAAATTATAAAGATTTTCAACAGGGGCCATCGCCGTATGTACGTAGCTTTCTTTGAATACAAGACAAGGAGCATCTAGTTCAAATATAACGTTGTTTACTATTGAATAGTACATATAATGCAGCAGATGTTCTACGCTACTAAGAGCTTGATCGTTCGAACACAACTCAAGTGGTGAATGGATCTCACAAAAAGTTCGAAACACAAAATATGGTGAAAATTCATGTGTTAAACCAGAGGAGGAATTACCTGACATTTTTGTATGCAGAGCAGCGTCAATTTCCTTGAGCACCATAAGCGGAATTTGGTTCTCTACCATCAATATATCTTGCGCCATCAATCTTTTCTTTACACCAACTTTGGGTAGCTCTGGCTGATAATGAGGTAGACCTAGTTCCCGTTCCCACTCAATATGGTTCTCTTTTGTCACTACTAATTCTTTCGGACGAAGAAGTGGAAGGAGAAAATCATGATCTGATTCCGTGATTTCTTCAGACTCCATGTTTTCTTCGATGTTGTGATCTGGCATCATCAGTTTAATTGTTTCTCCCCGGCTATAAATACATTTTTCTTTGTAGACATGCTTTTTCCTTTAAAAGACGTAGATACTCTTCCATTTCTTTGTCCATTAGTCCATTATAAGTATAGAACAGATCAAGCAAGAAAAGACCATCGATAGCAAAAACCCAAGCCAACGACTTATCTTCACCTTGTAGGAACATGTCGTAGCATGAACGCACGACGGGAACTAGTTGTTCGACTTTATCAACGACATCGACTTTAAAATCCTTTATTTTGTAATCCTGTAAGACCCTTCGCACGACAGCAAGTTTTTTCTGCTCCATCTTCTTATAGGGCTGAGTCCGAAAGTGATGGATCGGACCCAGCCCTATCTGTTGAGGTTCATAGGCTTCGGGTTTATTTGTGGTTATGGTTTGAGGTACTTGAAACAACGAAACAGGAGGAGTTTCAAAGTTGATTTTAAGCTGATGATTCAAGATTTCACTTATTTCTACGACCCATTTGTGCTCTTCAGGGTCTGAAATCAATGATGGATCTTTGGAGGCCATATGTGATGATGATGTGATGCTCAAGAATGTTAGAATTTGTGCTAAGTGTAGGTTGTAAATGATTAATTCGTTATATAGTCAAATTATTATATATCCTCGTTAATCATGCATTGCCAGTGTATTGTAGAAATTATTAAACCTCTAGTAAGCTGTGTTTAGGTTGAATAAATGTAACGTCTATAGCCTAAACACGTGTCGCGTGAGGTTGTATATATCTTTTTGAGTTATTAAATACGTTAGCATGATGTATGGTTAATGACGATTTATTTTTAGCTCATATATATAATATATTATGAAAATTGAAAATATAATTAAATTCAATAAACCTATATATGTACATGTAATCTTGCTATGAAACGTTAAACATGTAAATTATCAAGACTTGGGTTGTTAAGAGAAACCTCTTTTTTTTTATTTTAAGAATACAACAGTTCAGCAAATTTCTGCGAAATATCTAAGATGTCAAAAGGATCCCCTTTCTTTTCTCTTTTTCTATATAGAAATTACTCACCATTTTAAACCTACTCTTAAATTTATACTTTATCCACTCCCTGCTTGATCACAAAGCCTTGGGGAATACCTTCTAATTTTTCCTCTTAGAAGAAGATCACCAAAAGCTTCTTTCAAATTTTTGGTAGAGGTGACAATTGTGTTGTGTTCGAGTTAATAAGTCATAAGTTGGCTAATTGGAGTGTTAGAAACATATGACTCAAACTCGACCCGTTTATTTATTCGTGTCAAAATTCAAAACACTAACCTGTATTTTTAAGACATGCAAAGACCCGTGAAATCCTTTTAATTATACATGTTGGAGGGCAATTTGCTGGTTGGTGGGTAATTAGCGGGTTTGTGAGCGATTAGCTTATATTCTTTGAAAAATAATATTATCAAGGTGAGGATTGTGAGTTTGGATGATAATTATTGTATTAGGACAAATTTAGTTTGTATTTGAAAGAAAAAAAATCTATATAAATATTAAACAATTTCGGGTGTTGACCAGTGAAATTTATGTATGACCCAAACTTACCCAATTATTATACAAGTTACATGGGTCAATAAAAAAATAACCGGTTATTATACGTGTCAATCTAAACATGCTTATTTTCATATCGTGTGTCGTATCATGTCGAGATTGACACCTACAATTTTTGGTAGGGATCATTAATTATAAGTTCTCCCTAATCTTGGTAGAAATCATCAACAAATCTTCTCTCTAGAATGATAGAGATAACTACTAACAACTTCTCTTTCTAGGACAGAGGTAACCTAATTAACTCAAAGTGTTAAGCACAAATTTATTTACAATACGAGCACACAACCCATTCATTCTTGCAAATCCATTGATCCAATAAGTCTAGTGAATATGAAATGGATTTAGTACAAGATCATTCGAATATTGTAGTATCTTCAATTTTGGTTTGAAAGCATTGATTTTAGATGAAAGAATTCTATAAAAAGAATTTTCAATGTGGACCCATAGAGGGTGGACCAACAATCAGGACCGACTATTTCTTAGAGCATCTGCAATCCATTAATCTTTACAAGAGTTTACAGGATTTAGACATTAACATTCTACTGTCTATACAACTTTACTTATTAACACTCATACTTCATCAAACGCTACAAAGTTTAATGGTTTTCATATCTGCATCACACACACAACACGTATGTGTGTATGCGTATGGGTAGGGTTTAAACAAAAAAAGAAACTTAAGATAAAAAGGATAATTAAGAAGAAATACTGACCGTCGGATTTATTAGATCAAGTAGTTAATTAATAGTCTTTTTTAAATGTTAATTAATTACATGGTAGTTAATTAGGAGCATAATTGTCCTTTGATTAATTAATTAAGAGTTAATTACAAAAATGGTCTCTGTAATCGATACTGATTTTCACTTTTAGTCCTTTAACTTTAAAAATTACGAAAATATTCACTGTGATTGTCATTTTGTTTCACTTTTGGTCCTTTAGGCTAACTGGTGTTAACTTTGACCGTTAGTCAAAGTGATGGATTGGACCCAGCCCTATATGTTGTGGTTCATAGGCTTTGGGTTTATTTGTGGTTATGGTTTGAGGTACTTGAAACAACGAAACAGGAGGAGTTTCAAAGTTGATTTTAAGCTGATGATTCAAGATTTCACTTATTTCTACGACCCATTTGTGCTCTTCAGGGTCTGAAATCAATGATGGATCTTTGGAGGCCATATGTGATGATGATGTGATGCTCAAGAATGTTAGAATTTGTGCTAAGTGTAGGTTGTAAATGATTAATTCGTTATATAGTCAAATTATTATATATCCTCGTTAATCATGCATTGCTATTGTGTATCGTAGAAATTAAACTTCTAGTAAGCTGTAGAAGATAATTAAATAATATATAAATCCGGAAAGGTTGAATAAATGTAACATGTATAGCCTAAACACGTGTCACGTGAGGTTATATTTATCTTTTTGAGTTATTAAATACGTGGATAGCATGATGTATGCTTAATGACGATTTATTCGTAGCTCATATATATTATGAACATTGTTACATTAAAATATAATTAAATTCATTAAACCTATATATGTACATGTAATCTTGCTATGAAACGTTAAACATGTAAATTATCAAGACTTGGGGTGTTAAGAGATACCTCATATTTTTTTATTTTTTTCAAGAATATAACAATTTATAAATCTACTCTTAAATTTTTACTTTATCCACTCCCTGCTTGATCACAAGGTCTTGGGGACTACCTTCTAATTTTTCCTCTTAGACGGAGAAGATCATCAAAAGCTTCTTTCAAATTTATGGTAGGGGGGACAATTGTGTCGTGTTCAGGTTAATAAGTCATAAGTTGGCTAATTGGAGTGTTAGAAACATATGACCCAAAATCGACCAATTTGTTTATTCTTGTCAAAATTTAAAACACTAACCCGTATTTTTGACACATGAAAAGACCCGTGAAACCCTTTTAATTATACAGGCCGGAGATCAATTTGCTGGTTGGTGGGTAATTATTAGCTTATATTCTTTGAAAAATAATATTTTCAAGAGTGAGGATTGTGTGAGTTTGGATGCTAATTATTTTATTAGAATAAATTTGGTTTATATTTGAAAAAAAAATCTATATAAATATTAAACAATTTCGGGTATTGACTCATGAAATTTATGTATGACCCAAACTCGCCCAATTGTAATAAGTCAATAAAAAACAACCGGTTATTATACGTGTCAACTAAACATGTTTATTTTCATATCGTGTGTCGTATCATGTCGAGATTGACACCTACAGTTTTTGGTAGGGATCACTAATTATAAGTTCTCCCTAATCTTGGTAGAAATCATCAACAAATCTTTTCTCTAGAATGATAGAGATCACTATTAACAACTTCTCTTTCTAGGACAGAGGTAACCTAATTAACTCAAAGTGTTAGCACAAATTTATTTACAATACGAGCGCACAAACCATTCATTCTTGCAAAGTCATTGATCCAATTAAGTCTCGTGAATATGAAATGGATTTAGTACGAGATCATTCGAATATTGTAGTATCTTCAATTTTGGTTTGAAAGCATTGATTTTAGATGAAAAAAATTCTATAAAAAGAATTTTCAATGTGGACCCATAGAGGGTGGACCAACAATCATGGACAGAATATTTCTTAGGGCATTTACAATCCGTGGATCTTTTATAAGAGGTTACAGAATTGAGAAATTAACATTTTACTATTTATACAACTTTACTTATTAACATTTACAGTTCATCAAACATTACAAAATTTAATGAATTTTCATATTAGCATCACACACACAACACATACGTATGTGTGTGTGTATGGTAGGATTTAAACAAAAAAGAAACTTCAGATAAAAAGGATAACAAGAAATCCTGACCGTCGGATTTATTAGATCAAGTAGTTGTTAATTAATTACGTGGTAGTTAGGAGCATAATTGTCCTTTGATTAATTAATTAATCATCTCCCAAATTCACTCCTTAACTCACGTTTCACAAGGTTAAAAGGGTGAAACAAAAGCAAATTATAAAACGCATTAAAAACTGATACACCACAAATATTCATAGTGAAACAGATGCAAATTTTAAAATTGCATAGAAAGCTGATGCACAACAAAGATTCATCAAAAGAAAGGATGCACAAGCCTTTTTTTATTCATATTGAATACAATAGATACATACAATAAATACCAAAGTTCTAAATAATGTGAGACGTGATATGGCAGCATGGTTAAGCCTCAAGCCTTGAAAGCCATGGTGAGGTCATGACGTTTCACAAGGTGTGACTTAAAGCAACAATTTTGTATATAAATTTTAATTATGTGTATAAAATTATACAAACAAAAATGAAAAGAACACATAATTTCTTTGTTTTCGGTATAACTAACCATCTTTATAACTGAATGATTATATATATTCGGCACATATAGCTCAGGTACTTTAACACGCCTAAAAATATGACTTATAATGAGTAAAGGCACGCCAAGCTGGGCTTTAACGTATGCCCACACCTTAGACCATCTCGTGATGGCATGATCAAATCTCAGGCCTTAACGGAGCCATCAAAACCAAGGCGAACGTTTTAGAACCATGATAAACATACAGGACAATAAAAAAAAAGTCTCAACCCAATCGTTAAAAGAATACAAAAAAGAACTTGAATCTAGATACAAAAGCAAAACTGATATTGATGCACAAAAGTTGTGAAAAAACGGATGCACATCTACAAAAGTGATTCACAGAAAACCAATTCAGTGATTCACCCCATAAGAAAACCCAAGGTTTGTTCGATACTCCATTGCCAATCGACACTCCCAACTGTGTGTTAGCTATGAGGTCGAACATTAAACCCGACCCCCTGCTGGAAATAAAAGTCGTTGGGTTGTATCCACTAAACGCCAACCCTAAATCGAAGGGGTGGCGACTGCTTCCAAAAAAGTAAGTGTTTTTATGATGTAGCGGTGAGTGATGACGTGATGTTTTTCACAATTTGTCAAATACCGAGACTTGTTCAACAGTGAGAGAATATTAGGATGAAATAAAAGCGGTTTCTGGGGGAGGGCGGTGGTTTATTAGAGTTAGATGGGGACGGTGGAGAGGCATCGTCAAAAGCCAGCGGTGGAAGTCGTCGAAGATGAAGGGATAACAAATGAGAGAGGCACTGATTGCTAGTGGAGATTCAGTGGTGTTTAGTGTTAACATACGATACTTGCAAATTTGGTACAGGAGGTGGAGTCATGGGATTAAATCAAGGAGAGAGAATTGAGAAGAGAGAGAAAGAGACAATTGTTTCCTTGTACTTTACACACTTTGGTTAACTTAATCATTTAAATATTTGAAACATTATCTTCAAACTTGTTTATATAAAAGAAAATTGATAATCTCAGGGCTATAGAAAGTTAAAATCTAAGTAAAGATAATTAAAGTGAATTTTTTGTAAAAATGTAAAGTTAACTATAAAACATAAGTTATGATTGTTATATTTAAAAATTAATATTATCTTTTTATTTTTATTAATAGCTCTTAGAGCATGGGGTGTACTTGGCTTGAAACATCTCATGCTTCAAGCCACATCAGCGTCACATCAACATAACTTACTTCATGTTTCAGGCATGCTTAAACCCTTGTATTACCCACGCTTCACACACTTTAAGCTTTTTTTATTTTAAATTAATTATATATTACTTTATTTAAGTTTTATTATTAAGAAATTTAATATAATATTATAAAATTAGATTATAAATTTATATATATTGCGAGAAAAAATGAGATTAATAACTAATTTTCATTAAAATAAAAAGAGCACATAAAAAAATTACAAAAAACATCAAGGATTTATTTTTTAATCCATATTTTTTCCTAATTGCGTCTTTTGCCCGTTGAACAATCTCAAGATCCTCGCCTTCCAAACCTTCATCGGATTAAAAATTGTAACGCTTCTCGGAATTCTTTTCCTTCTTGTAAACTCAGATTCCTTTCATTTTGCTCAAGAAGCCTTACGTTGTGCTCGCCCATTGAACTTCGAAAGCCATTGAAATCCTTGAGTAATTGATTAAATCCTTGAGCAATTGAACTTCAATGAAAAGATGGAGTTGGTTGACGGTTTTTTTGATCTAGATGAGTTTGAGGTGTTTGAAGAGGACTCCATTTGAAGTGAAAATGTAAAAAAAATAGAAGTTATATAAATTTTGTAGAAAGAATAGATAGAAGTTTGTCGTGTAATTAAAATAGTTAAAAGTGGAGAGTTTATATAAATAGTGGGTAAAATTTATTTTTTTTAATTTGGAACGGTCATTTGACCGTTGATGGAGTAATTGCTCTCTTTCTTCTCTGTAGCTCGGCATTCAAACGCCGATGTTTTTTCTGTTTTTTCCGTACCACCCCTTCAGGGGTGGTGTTCCGGTCGGTAATGCAAAGCCACCTCAGCATGCCGAATGCATGCTGAGGATACACCGTTTGCTCTTAAGACCAGTTATGGTTCTCCTAAATAAAATTACTAAAATAACGATATTTAAACCATAAACAAAATTCCATTCCACATAAAAATCAATTGTTTCGCACTTTCTTCTAACGTCGATTTCTTTTTCCTCTTGAAAGGCAAGTAAAAATTTTTAATGCATAATCAATATCCATACTAGTGTCTTGACCTAAGAATACATCACTAAGGCCTTGCGTAGCGCCTTACCCGAGTCCCTTCGGGTTCATTTGGGTAAGGCCGGCTCCTTCGGGAGCACCGCTACGGTCGATTTCGGGTTCCGCATTCTTTTTCGTTTTTGGTTTCTGGCACGCGAGCAACTGGCCGTTCTTTTTTTTAATTTTTTTTTGATTTTGTAGAGAGAGTAGGAGAGAGAAAATGGGTTGATTTAGAAAATGTGCTACTTGGGTTTTGGGTTGACTTGGGTTGGAAAGGAAAAAGTAAAAAAAGCTGATGTGATAATGATATGACATTTGAGTTGATTTAGGTTGGAAGATTGCTATACTCATGGCCTAATGACAGAACTAAACTGTGGAGAACTGGAGTTAAGATCAAGGAAAATGAGAATATGAAAAAAGAAGAACCAAATATGCAGCAGCTAATCGACAGAAGCAAAATCAATGCTTTATATACTTAATGCTATGTTGATGTAGTCTCCCTTCTCGAGTTTACATCCTTGCTTCATTCTATCAAAATTTTCAACAGCGACCTTCCAAGATCGTCATCTTCTGCAAGCCTTCTCAGATCGATATATTGTTTCTGCAACTTAGGCCAAGGAACCGAAGTCTTCGCGTCAACACGGAATTCTTCGGCCAGAAACTTCGCCGGCAGCAACAGAGCTCTTGATAGATTTACTATCCTTGGATGGGGAATATGAAACGTCAACATACGTAGGAGGAAAATCGACACATTACTTTTCTATTATTAAATGATATAAAAGGGTTTCCCTTGATCTTATTGTGCCTTTGGAGTTGCAACGGAGGTCTGCATCTTGCCATTCTTTATGAACAATGGGTTATTGAATATTTTGAAATTAATTAAAAAAGGAGACACTGCCTTTGTATGTAGAAGTTGAGGAAAGGATTGAATCATGGAACGAGATTTAAAAATTGAAAACCCTATTAAGAAAAAATTAACAAAAGTAATGTTGTTTTTTTTTCAATTTCAGTTCTATGGTTTTAGGGACTTGAAAAACCGGTAATTTTGTCTTTTTACCGGTACCTCAAATACCGGTAGATTGTATTTTTACGTACAAGCTCAAGACACGTGGTTTGAGAGGGTTTAAAGATTCAAAAAAAATCGGTTTTTCAAATTTCGGTAACATGGTGTAGTCATTTCACCCCAAAAGTACTTTGTCACTTTATCACCCCGTGACTCACCTTGAAAAACGTTATCAGTTTTTCAAATCTCAGTAATATGGTGCAGCCAAATCACCACAAAAGTACTTTGTCACCCCGTGAGTGCCTCGAAAAACATTAGCAACTTTTTAGATCTTGGTAAAAAGGGTGTAGTCAAATCGCCTGACAGACTTTAATTTTGAGTGGGTGTGGCGAGGTGGTTGTTTGCTCGGTCTGTGAGCAAGAGTTACTAAGTTTTCATAAGCCGGTAACTTTCTTTTACGCACCGGTCAATGTGTTTATATAAACCTTAGCGAGCCTTCACATTTCATACACAACACTTTCAAATCCTACAAAACTTTCAATTCTACAACACCCTCACAATTTCAATTCATCAATTAAAAAAAACCTCACTTATAAAGTTGAATAGAAAAATGGAGAATGTGAGAGTTACTCCTAGTCCGGCCAACAATGAGTTGTTATTTTTAGAGACGGGACACATGGCGTACTCATTTTACAAAAGGTTAAATGATACTATACGTGAAATGTTAGAAGAGCTGACAAGAAATTATGGTCAATTATCAAAAACCACCCAATTCCGTCAAGGGCGATGGATATTATACGTGCAGCCGGGTACGATGGTGTATTTGACTATGGTTATAAGTTAGTTAATCACAGTTTTATAACCGTGCTTGTAGAAAGATGGCATCCTGAAACCTACATATTTCACTTACCAATTGGAGAGGTCACTGTAACCCTCCAAGACTTACAAGTAATGTGGGGTTTACAAATCGAGGGGGAAGCAATTACGGGAAAAGAACAGAGGTGGAATTATGCAAAGGCGCGTGAGAAGTGTGCTCAATTACTCGGTTTTGCACGTCATTTCAGATGCGGCAGCCTAAGGCGAAATATTTACGTACAATTGGAGACCGCATTACCGGATAATGTACCTGATTATGCGTGTATACAAAGAGCCCTAGTGTATATACTACTTTTGTTAAGTGGTGTTCTTTTTCCTGACACAACTATACATATGTATTTGTTATGTTTAATAGAAGATTTAGATAAATATAGTCGACTGAGCTGGGGGTGTTGTTTTAGCCTGTCTGTACATATTTATTTATACAAAATTAGTAGTAAATACTAATAAATACGTATTTATTTATTGATTAGAATATTTACACTTATATTTATTTATACAAAATTAGCAGTGAATACTATTAAATACGTATTTAGTTATTGATGAAAATATTTACACTTACCTATATTTATTTATACAAAATTAGTAGTAAATTTATTAAATACGTATTTATTTATTGATTAAAATATTTACACTTATACATTTATTTATATAATATTTATACTTATTGTGAAGATGGAACTGCCCTCTTAGTTTCAAATAAATACCTTCGCACATGTTATTAAGGTTTCGTTCTGTTCTGCATGCACTACAGGAAAATGAGGTATTCTAAGTTTATATAATATGATTATTTAATTGTTAACGTGGTAGCTAAAAATATTAAACTTTTATTTTGCAGTTTATGTGAACTCCTTATGATGGAGTTTTAGGATCACTGCCGGAAATGTGTAGAAGTGAACAGAGAAATTGTGTATGTGATACATATGTAATATTTTAGGAAATTATAAAGGAGTGTTTACCCAGTAGGGTAATGAGACAGTTACATTTACTCTAAATAATTCCCAACACTCCAATCTCAAATGTAGATCAACATAGGAAGCTTGGCGTCGCCACACGTCAAGAGACCACAACGAAAGACTATAGTAGTATTCATCATGTACAAATTAACCAATGAAATAATCGTGGACAATATTCCAACAACGAGGATTTCTCCCCTATTCCAATAACCACTGACGGGTATATGAATTAGTGTTGGCCTCGTACTGTAATATTTATTACTAATCTAGGGTCCGGTGATGAAAACTCCTACCGGTCGTATAACCTTGGAGTAAATCTTGAGATTGCAGTACGTAAATATATAACTATTATTACCTAGTTCGTACTAAATCCTAATATTTATTAATAAAAATATTAACTTATAAAGGATATGTAGGTGGACCGTTTTAGCCGGATATATCAACACATGCGGAGCAATATGGGAACTGACCCAGATTCAGTATTACGTACAAGATGTTTAGGATATGTGAAAGCAGTATTTACATCTTACACATGCAGATGAACATAGGCGTTACCGGTCTACACATGTGGTAGAAGAAAATAATGTTGTCCCAAATGTTCCCCCGGTTATGAACCGGCTACAAAGAATGCCTAGACAAGGGAGTATGCGAGGTGGTCGTACGCGTACGCTTCATGATGAAGCTCGTCCCTCAAACCAGATTCAACATGCATCTTCTCATCATGATAAAGCTTGTCTCTCGAACCAGAGTCAACATGCATTTTCTCATCATGGTGAAGCAATTAGTGGTTCAAGTTTTAATGTTGAAATTGGTGAACCTAGTGGTTCAAATATGCATTTTCAACATGGTGAACCTAGTGGTTGAAATATGCATTTTCAACAAGGTGGACCCAGTGATTCAAATACACAGTTTCAACACAACATATTCGATTATGAACCCTCTAGTAACGAGTACCTATATATATCACCCGCTCCGCATTTGACGTTCCAATCTCAAAATTCTTCACATTTTGATAACATATTTGATAATTGTTATCGAGTAAAACCACATTTTGTTTAGAATGTAAATAGACAAAATTCTCTTGTAAGTTTTGGTAGGTTTAATATTAATCTACCATGGAATGAAAATGAAACACATGAAGAAGAACCGGGTAGATCAAGACGAAATAGAAGAGCACCTTGTTGTGATACAGAAGGTAGACTAGATCACCATCATCAGTATTTATTTATTTATTCAAGAAAATTATAATAACTTATTTATTAATTATGTTTTTAATTATTCAACATTATTGTAATTAAGTTATACTTGGTGGGTGGGGGATAAATTGAAAGAGTAAATTAAGTGTGTTAATAAAAAGAAAAGAAAATTTAATTTAATTAATATAGTTAGGTGTGGTGATTTTATTGTGAGACCATCCCAGTCAACCCCTTTAATTTAATTAAGAAGAGAAACATCTTGTCATAGTTACCGAGTTTCAAAAACTCAATATTTAGGGGGTGTTTGGTAGATAGAAAATAAATGGGGAAAATTGGTTTATCTTGTTTGGGAGAAATGGTTATAGTTTTGGGAGGAGAAATGGTTTCTCCACCCATTTCCATTTCTC
>JAUEJL010080912.1:0-15370 GCA_032274825.1 Drosophyllum lusitanicum
ATTTATTTCTAATTATTTTTACTATACGTGTTAGTACTCCTTAAAGCTATATAAGTTTAAATTTGACTTATATCATCTTCGTGTTGATACACGGGTCGCTTAGCTAGTTCCTTTAAAAGGAACTAGCTTAACACCCTATGTTTATACACGGGGGACTATTAAAATAAATTTTGAATGTTTCTTGTTTTAAACATTACTAATATGTATAGTAAAACAATTATAAATCATGCAAAAAGTATCGCAATAATGAACGTCACGAACATTGTTTGTATTTTTTACCAATATTGTTTTTTATATAGCAGATATGAATAAACGATAAACATTTTTAATTATGTTTAATAAAACACAATAATAAAATATAAAACTGATAATATATTACTATGAAATAAGTTTATGAATTAATATGAAACGTACGATTAAATATATCGCTTAAAGGCATCCGTGTAGTTATTCCATTATTTGTAACTGATATTGCTAAGTTCTGATAAACTCTTGAATAATATATATAAAGCTTAATGTTTTTGACGTAAAAACAACTAATTCAAAAGACATTTAAGAAAATAATGGACATTATTGGTGAAAAATATTCTAAATATAAGATGATGACATCATAATTCTATTTTTTTAATATATATTAAAGAATTAAAGATTAAAGATCAAAATTAAAAATAAAGATTATTATTATTATTATTTTGAAAAACTATACCATAGACGTTAAGTAAATCTTAAAAGTAAAGTTTGGATAGAGATGATCATGATACATGAGAGAATGAAATTTTCTTAATATCGAGAATGATATTTTTTATACCGAAAATCTTGTTGACAGTAAGCAACTATTTATGCTTTAACTTATATTAATTTATTATTTAAAAAAATAAATGGATATTATTGATGAAAAATATTCGAAAAATAAGATGATGATATCATAATTATTTTCTTTTAATATATATTAAATCAAATAATTAAAGATTAAAGATTCATCTTATCAATACCAGAGTTAACAAACCTAACGTTATGTACACCACTGTTAAATTATCTGTTAATGCATCTTCTACCTGCAGACTGCAGTGTTAATATCCACAGGCTAACAACATCAGAATGCAAAAACCCTACACAAATCCTTTTGGTTGACTACTAAAAGAGGTTAGAATCAATGCCATTTGATAGAAAACGATTACAAAGAGTTTACAACTATGTCTTGCAGTCTGACTGTCCCAGGAAAAAATAAAACAAGCTTACAGGTGAGTAACGACTGTCCCACATACGATATAAAAATGAAACCGATAAATATATATCTATCTTCCAACATTGTATGAAGTCCCGGAAATCATTTTACACACACGCACATAGCGACTATCCCCCGTGCAAGGTAGAAATGAAAACGACAACATCCTTGTTTTCTAATGTCGTATCAAGCTGACCGCTCAATTCCCAGTCACAGTCATTCACAAGAACAAGAACGCCTGGTCGCCTGCACACAAGATTAGAATAAATTCAAATAAGAATTATAGCTAAAAGTAAAAGTGTCAAACAGATTCATTGGTCAAAAAACCAGTCCGAATTGTACTTTTAATGTCTACAATGGTACAGTATTCATTGGTCAGAAACGGACACACATAAAACTGGTTAGACCGTGTACATCTGGGCTAAAGGCCCGGCACTCACGGGAGGAGCCCTAACCGAGAAAAACTTCTTTTGAAAAAATATATATATATGTATAACACACCAACTATTTCTTTTAAATGTTTCACTACAATCCAGCCCGACCCAATCCCACAGTAACAAAGTTACCTATTTTGAGTTTTGACCTGAAGCAAATTGACACTTACCCAACCTACCCATTTTGATGCCTCTAGTTTTCAGACTGAAAGAAAAAGATTGGGATGTGCTCGAAAAAAGTCAAGAAACATGTAGTAACTTACACAGTGTCTCCCTTCATAAACATTTCAGGCCTTTCCTTGATTAAATTGGATCGAACCCAAGCAAGCAAATGCTTCATGGTCAACTAAGAGACAGAATTAATAATGATTATAAATCTACTTGATGTCATATGTGAATATCTGTAAGGAGAACTAGATATGTGCATTGTGATTGACAACTTAAAGATTTGCACCTTCTTTTCTTCGGCTGGAACGTCAACATCAACATTATGGATCTTCACCGAGTCACAGAGAAGTTCTAGTCCTCCACTAGATTTAAGAGCAGAAATAAATATCAAAGATCATGCATGATACGAGATACCAGAACAAAGAAAACATCACGGACCATTTACTAATGAGATTACAAAAGATCAATCAATAGAATGAAAAGGGTCGGCATCATGAAATACAATTGAGTAATGAGTTGAAGTCTCAAGTCCGGCATACCAATTAGACGTCACATCCAAAGATACCATCAAAACAGTTGAAATATAGAAACAAAACCATCATTGATTAAGTCTTTATGGTGTGTGTATATTGACGTGCATTCTTCTCCAACAAACCCACTATAAACATCCATGCAACCTCCATGATTAGAGCAAAGATTTTCACTTATTTCAGTCCCCAGAATCTAAAAAATGTGTTTTCTAAAGAGTGACACAATTCTGATTATTGGATCAGAGGCTATTTGGTAAGATTACTTTGGATTTAGTTTCAGTTACAGGGATGTTCATCAAGCTAATAACAAGCGCTAACATTTACAAGAGTCAGTTGTAAGGTTTGAATCGATAGTTGTAGATAAAGGTGCAATTTCGAAGTGTCAAGGAATCATGTAACAAAGCTATTCGAATATCAGGAGTTAATGTTGAAGTTTCAAAAAAAAACCAACGATTGTAATCTGGAATAGGTCGGCTAGATCACAAACATATATCTAAAAGATAGAATCAACTACACAGATACAAGTATGGAATTACCCGAATTCAAGAGTTAGTTGCATCTTCGGTTATCTGCGAAAACCTGCAAAAGAAAAACCCTAAAAGAGGATTAAGGGTTCGAAGATTGAACTCGGTATCACCAGACAGAAACCTAAATTTTCAGCATAAAAACGGAATAGAAACCAACCTTGGTGAAATTGAAATGAAGTGTTGGTTGGTTGACAGAGGAATGGGCGTAGAAGTGAAGCTGTTTGATTCGGCGCTCCACAGCACAGGTATATATACCCGTATAGGTAACTCTGCTCCCGCTTTTCTCCTTCTCCTCACAATCATTCATCTTTTAGAACCTTTTTCACTCTCTCACACTCGTTAATAAATACAAATATCTATACTATTATACAAATCATTTAAGTTTTTTGTATCTCTTAATTTTAAGTAATTTAAAATTATCAATTTACCCTTAATATTAAATTAAATAAAAACTATTAAATAAAGCAATTATTTGGTGAAGTTAATAATAATCATATATACTATTTTAATAACTAAAACTTTCAAAATAAAGATTATTTAAAAAATTAAATCAATACAAATTAACTTAATAATTAAAATATTAATAATTATACTTTTCATATTAAATATTATATCATATAATAAATATTTTAACTTAACTATTAAAAATTGCGTAGAATTAGAAGTATTAAATCTAAATAACATACAACATAAATTTATAAATTAAAATTACTGGATTTTTTAAATAGGTAATATAATTAAAATAGAATAGTGTTGTAATGCCTAAATTCTTGTTAGATTTTACCATCGATGTGAAATTTTATTGACCCGTTGTAATATAGAAAAGAAACACACCATCCTGTTTTAAAAACGAACAAATTATTAAGAAAAAAAAATTTGTAACCGCTGCATTACGCAGGTACAATGCTATTTTTAATAAAGGGTATATTAATTATTTTATCACTTATTTATTTATTTATTTATTTACGTGTTTATAAGTATAAAAACAATTATTATATGTATTTTTAGTTACACGTATCATTTTCCGTTTTTTTACTTGTAATAATTTAAAATAAAACTATTTTCTTTCGGATCTTTTTAGCATATACATCAACGTTACATTTTCGAGTTTAAGAAAGGAAAAAAATGAAATCACACCAACAGGAAGGGTACGAGGAAGATGTATCGGGATCAACTATGGAAAAGAGGAAAGAGATGACAAAATACCTCTCAATCTCAACTTATTCTTACACCTAAATTCTTTTCTATTTTTTTCTCTTAAATATTTCTTCTAAAATCTATTGCACTTTTACACTTAAATTAATTCCATTTAATAATAAATGAATTCACACTCGACCGGCGTCAAATTACATACTTAAACCTCAAATACATTATAAAATCCCTCCAACATCAATGACTCTCAATCCTAACATTTGTAGTTTTCACCCTATGTTTGCACTTCAATTAGTTGTATTTTGAATTTAAAATTATGTTTATTAAATTTAATTAATGTATTGTTATTTGTTTTATATATTTTAAATTTATTTAATATTTACTTAATTTCTTATTAATTATCATTTTAACTAAAAAAAGTGAAAGAAAGATAGAGAGGAGGGATGCACATGGTTTGCCTTCGCAATCTTCTAGTGTTGTCATTGTAGCCTTGTGATTATGGATGATCGGGTGATATTAAATCCACATCAATATTCATTTCTTTTTCATCATCAAAATTCATAATTATTTTTCATGCATCCATATTTATATCCATCGCAGTAAACGGGTAAATGAACATCCTTCATCGTCCATATTAAGAGATATTTACCATCATTTTATATATAATTTATGATCATTTGTGGCATAGATACATAGTTTTTTCCAGGAAAAAAAGGTACAAATAAAAACAATAACTTCAAGATCTTTAATTGATCAATGATCAAACTGCAAGAAGTTCAACAAATTTGAAAGGTGATCGATCAATCACGACTAAATTATTTGGTATAAAATCTAAAAGGTGACCTATCAATGATCTAAGTGCAAGAAGTTCAACAAATTTAATTGATCAATCACGACTAAATTGATTTAAAAGGTGATTGATCTCTGTTACCTCTCAATCTCAAATTTATCTATATAAGAAATAACAAAGATGACATGTTTTTGTCATATTTCTTGGTATATAAAAGGTAATGAAGATGATTTTATTTTTATACATAATGAAAGCTATTACAAATTGTTTGGAATAGTATTTTCGCCTTGACACAATCACGAGTAACTTGAAAAACCTTTATTTCATTCAACTTGCGTCAATCTCAGCAGCACCAAGGGTTGGGCTTTATCTGTATAGTTAAGAGTACATGGTATGAGAATAGAAATTGGTGGTGTTGGTGATAGACCCCACTCTGGTCAACTAATTTACCACTCCCCAATTGTGTGGTAGGCTAATGTATGTGGTAAAAACCACATTTTCAAGGGATGTGTGGTGATTCAAGTGGGACCATAGATCCACACTCTTTCTATTTAATTTTTTTAATTGTTAATTGGTTAGTGAAGGTATTATGTTAGATCCCAAAATACTGTGTGATTGGAAGTGATCATTACAGAGCTGCGTGGTAAGTTGAGTGATAGAGAGAAAAAAACTGACATGACAGTTTGATGAGAGTGATGAAAAATAACCATTGCAAACACTCTTACAATTATGACCTTATGTCAATGGAACATTGGAACCTATAGAAGCTAAGTTCATCTTTGGACGCACTTTAGGCAATGATATCTATAAAACCAACAAACGCAAAACTGAAAGCATATTACAAAGGTCCCACTTTCGACCCAATCGCTTAATTCAAGTTAAAACTTATTATTTATGATAAGAACAAACCATTTTGACCGTACGAAAAAATTACTAGCTTTGACAGATTACCTACATCTCATGGAGAGTCCAAGAAACCATTTTGCAACCTATAACAAGCGCCATATAGATTTACCAAAGTCCCGGTGGGTTTACTTGCATATTATGTCTCATTCAACCATATCTTCCCCATAACTTAAAATTTCAAACAATTTATGTCTCATGTGATGTTCCCCCTTTAAACTTGACACTAACGGAAACTATGCAAAAACTTTACCCCTCAGGTTATCTCATCTTTCTCAGATCTTCATTATGATTCTTAGCATATCAACCAGAATCTTTGTTGTCAAAGGTGGTGCAGGGGAGATCGTCGTGTTCAAGCAGCCGCGTTAGCAGGGAGATTAGTTTCGATATTTGAAGGCATTAAGATGTTGAAACCATCAGCAGCTGTAGATATAATCATTCCTGGAATTTGTGTATGCCAATGAAGTTCCTTCAAGTCTTTCTGGCCCTGTTCATCATACCAACAAAAGGTCAATAAGAGTCAAAAGTGGTCAAAGCACTTTCTAATTGGGTAAACATTAAGATTTGAAAGGGTATGTAACCTGATGAACAAAAAGTAGTTGTGGTGGTAAATCTGTGGGCGCATGTACTTCCTCTTGTGTTTTCGCTTTAAATTCGGCTTCCTCTTCCTCATCTCGTTCTAAAGAGAGGTCCCATATTCTGAAAATTAAATGAACATTTTATGTGGGATAGTTATCTAAAAATCAGTTAGATAGTTTATAAATATTAATTAAAGAAAATTTGTACGTGAGTTGATTATCTGATGATGATACTGCCAAGGTAGAGGCTTCATGTGGACTCCATTCGATGGATGTGATAGGATGTTTGTGGTACTCAAAATGCGCCACTACAGAATCACCTTCCTGCAGAAATAAAATGGTAAAGAACATTAATGACTTATAAAAATAACTATTTCAAGCATAATTAAAAAGACAGACCTTATTTCTACACCACAAGATTGAAAGTTTAATCTATTCAAAGGGTGTTCAGATGTGTGTTTATAATCAGTTTATTAACATCACAATTAGTTAGGTCTTTTCAATTGCATCTTAATGATCATTTTTTTCCCAGCAGATTCTACTCCAAATCTGATAATTTTGACCCTAAAAGAGTCAAGTTTTGTTTTTGTGATTATTATGAACTACTTCTGAAGATATACCTTAAGCAGTCTAAGATCACGAATAGAAAACGTCCCGTCATCACTACCAGATGCTAGCATGCAACTCGCCAGCCTAAATAAAATCAACAAAGCAAGCAATTAAATTATCATGTACATAAAAGCTTAACTAAAGAAACAAACAGGGTACAAACCTGTTCCATGAAATAACATTGACATCTGTGTTATGTGCCTTAAAAGATGTTGCTGGTGACTTCCCTAAACGGGTGTCCCATATTGCTATAGTTTTATCCACAGAACTGGAGGCAAACACAAATGGTTCTGTAGGGCTCCACTGCATCAAGGGAAAGTTGGAAAAAGGTGAAAGGTGACTTTTGTTTTACTCTCTCCATTCCAAACAAATAGACTCGATACTAATTTTGAAGTTGAAATCAGTCAGTTTGACCTCGAAAGTCAAAAGCTTTTGCTTAAGTTTTTACATTGGACGAGTAGAAGAGCAAGTAACCGAAGGCATCAAGAAAAGAGAAAAAAGCTACAATGGGTACCTGCAAATCTTCGACACTAGCTGTATGTCCAACAAAGGGTTTGTTATCAATGTTCCATGTTGAGTCAGAAGCTGGCTCCCATAAGTGAATGCAGTTCTTACAGTCCCCTTACAAAAATTAATGGCAAAATTGAATTATTAAGTAAGCCATCAAATAGAATCCATTCAAGAAGGAAAGACCATCTACTTTGAATACAAGGGGATCACATTCAATGTCACCCGATTTATAAGAAAACAGCTTCATTTGGGCTCTAATTGAATGCTAACAGATAACTAACTGAAAAAGAAACGAGTCAAACAGGTTGAGCAAGGGTTAAAAGTTGCCCGTAACCCAATCGAGTATCTATAAACCCATAACTTGTCTTACTTTTTAAGATTTGAATCGTTATTGTAAAATAGTTCTTACAACCACTTAATATATATTAACCAGTTCATAAAATTTTAAAAAGAAAAGAGAAAAAAATCTTATTGACCAAAACCGGCCCGACCCTTTTTGGCCCAGCCCAACAAACTGGCTGTTTTAACCTGTTGCCCAACCAGCCCGCCAGCCCGTTTTGCCACCTATATTTGCATATGTAACATTTTCATAGTTCATACCAGATACAAGCCTGCCAGGGACAAGAGGACTCCAGTCAATCGCATAGCCTTCATCCTTGTGACCAGTAAACTTAACTAAAGGAGTTTGTGTAGAAACTATAGGAGCATCTTTGCTTATATTAGTTTCAGATTCCGCCAAAGCATTTAAATGAGAACTACAATCCCAAATCTGCACAATGCCACAATATAAATTTTAAGTACAAAAAAGTAAAAAAAAACAGAACTAGAGTATTTTACTATGTAAACCCGCTTACATATACATGTATTTCAAAAGCAAATTATACCTGCACATGACCAGTATCTCCCCAAGATGCACATATATGGGGTTTCTGTGTCATAGCACGAATCCGATTCACACAACCTTCATGAAACACCTTGCGCACCTATAGATTGAATTTGACAAAATTAGTAAAAAAAATATCTATAAAAGTTGGAAACATCAATGGACAATGGCAAACGTGTGTTACCTGGAAAACTGGAGCCTTTGGTCCACCATTGTCCGTTTCAGCATCTTCATCACTATCACTACTGTCATCGTCCATATCACTGTCAGCGTTTGATGTTTTTGTTGGTACTAGTTCCCTTCGTCTTCCAGAGATGTTTGATATTTTAAATATTCCAAGCGAATTTGGAGCATTGTTTGCCTAAGAGAATAAATATAGCGTATCATAAAAGGGAATACAAAGGAAATAAGCAATAATAGAGTATGATATTGAAGAAAGTAATAAATTAACTGAACTTTGCTAATAACATTGTTTATCACCAAAAGTCTTGAAGTTTTAATACAAATCAAGGTTTTGCAAGTGTCGGTCAGATAATTTACATGTTAGCAATACACAAAGACAATGAACACAAAAAGGATTAACAAAGGTAATCTTTTTATAAAAACCCTTAAACCATATATTCTTCCGACCATGAACTCTCTTTAAAATCTACAGTTTGGTGATCCTTTTTCTAGGAAAAATATTCTTGCTCAAATAAACTACAGTGCACATTATGACACAAGCCAAGAAGCTTGAGTGCTAACAATTTACTTTACCTGAGTCCCAGTGACGCAATAAATAGTGTGAGGAAATTCAGTACGAACTAACCCCAGTGAATCACGTACGATGTCAAAGCTACAACGCATTAAACAAAGTTACATGTTATAACAAGGACCTTCTAATGATTGAGTATTACAGCATTCTCAACTAGAAAAACTAATACAGCAACAAATGCACCTAAAGTCTGTTCAAGTGTAGCAACAACTTTACCCAGCACAGCATAAATGGTCAAACTTGTTTACAAGACATGTAAGTTTATGTCTAGACCAAATTGACCAGATTTCTATATGAAAAGTCTTATTGATCGCATAGTTTGTAAAGGTGTTCAAAAATTGACCAAATTTCTACATCAAGCTAAAAATAGAAGAATCTTACAGATCAAACTCAACATCGTAGGCATTTTGCAAGGAGATTTTAGCTTTAACTTGTCAAAAATGTTAATGAGTAGTTATTCAAGTAAACATCTTGAAATAGAGGAAAGCTACAACTTTCTGCGATGTAATCGTAATCTAATTCATTCGGATTTTCAACTTTCAACCATGACTATGAATGTAATATCCCAACCCAAGCTACCAAGCTGACCCAATATCCTAAATCAACTTAAACCATGGTGAGATTTGAATGCTAAGGACTTGTAAGGAGCTCAGTTCCAAGTATTACCCATATAGGAATAAGGCCACATATGACCAAATAAATGCTTGACAACTTATTATAAACATTCAGGTGAAATAAATAATATTTCTAAACAACAGTCTTTAGAACGTTCCTGTATATATACATATATCTCTATGTGTGGGTGTGGGTGTATTATGTTAATTCTGTAATAAACCTTAAGCAGGGCCAGCCAATGTGGAAGGCATGAAGAGAATTATAAGCTGAAGGATCACACTGAAGCTCTTCACCGTCTTCTAAAGCATCCACACCTGGTTGCCACACCTTCGCTGGCATTGAGGGTATTGAATTTGAAGAAGATGATCCGTCTTCTTTCTTTAAACCCTGATTACGTAATAAACCACAGCATCCAAACCCCGATTTATTGACAACAAAATCCAATTTTCAATCAAAAGACGAACACCTGAATGATTTGACTATTGAACACGTAGAAGTTAACATAGATAAATTCAGATGATTGGGAACTAACCTTGTTCTTCCGCTTAGCTTTCTTTGGGTTTTTCAAGCTTCGACTCATTCGACCCATCTTTGAAGTGAAGAACTCAAGAGGACGCTGTCAGAGGGTTTTAGGAATTTAGGGTTTTAAACGACCACGGCTCATTTTAAGGTTGAGGTTCGAACCGGTAATAGTGTGACAAAAGGCCCAGCAGGCCGGCACATATCATTACGTACTAGCACTATACACAAGTAATTATAGTTCTAAAAAGCTCGTCTTGACCTCGTTATGGCTTTGTCATGGCTTGAGGCTTGATCATGTCGTCACGATATGGTCTAAGGTTTGGCCGTAAAACTTGGCGTACCCTAAGGTCCTGTTTGACATGTTTTTACTTGTTATAAGCCGTGTTTTTTATGCGTGTTAGAGGTATTGAGTCATATGAGTCAAATATATATATAGTTATCCAGTTATAAGAATGGATGAATATACCGAAAATAAAGAAAAATATTGATGAACCACGTTATAAATCTATAATTATGTGTTTTTAATATTTGTTTGTATAATTTTATATACATAATTAGAATTTATATACAAAATTGTCATCTTAAGTCGCGTCTTGTGAAACGCCGTGACCTCGCCATGGCTTCTGAGTCTTGAGGCTTGACCTCTCCGCCACGCCACTCCCCACCTCACGTTATTTAGAACCTTTAAGTCGTAATGCAGTTTGGCGAATAATTTATGTTTTACAACATTTTATTTTTAAAAAATATAGTGGTATATTATTCACGCGATTAATATCACAGAATAGTTTTTGTTCAGCAATATGACTTTTTTTCAATTTCTTTTATTTATATAAACTCTTTTATTAATGTGAAAAAACATTAAAATAAGAAAAATATTTTTATTTATGAATTAATGAGAGATAAAGATAGTTAAATCTTGAAATTGTGTTGATGTAGATGGAGAATTATGTTGGTATGGATAAGTGTGTTAAATAGAGGATACATTTTAAAATTTAAATGAATGAAAAATTAAAGTAAATTATAAGAGTTAATGAAATAGTTAAAGATTGAGTTTGTGAGATTAATTTAGATAAAATAAAAAGTAAATATGTTGTTTTGATTGAAAATTAAGAACTCTTAAAATGAATAAGGAGAGGGAATGTTAAGAGAATTATATAGTAGTATGAATATACATTAATGTATTATTATATTTATATTTATATACTTATTTATTTACATACAAAACAATTTACCAGCTAAATCATTAAATTATTATTTTTAAGAGTAATTTAAAATCTTATCATTAAAATATAGTATTCGTGTTCTCATGCCGTCTCTTTCTTTTATAAAAAGGGGTTTTTCCAATCATCTCAACATTGTCACAACAGCACAAAGCCACAAACTCTCATCACATAACCCATCAATAATTCATGTTCTGGTCATTCACAACTATGCCAAATCTTGAGACACACTTCATTAATACATATTTAATAAAACACCGCAAAATAAATCATATTGTATAAATTAGAATAAAGTTCACATAAATAGAACTACATACAAATATAATACAAATTACCCCAAGTGAAAGAATAAATGCATTGAAATTTAAAAAAGTGCATATATTTTATATGAATGTTATCCTTTTCTTTTTTATGAGCTCATGATTAACGTCACCTAACCTATATTGAAAAAAAAACAAATGAAAATGGTAGTTTATTCAACTTTATGTTGAAATGTACTTCCTCTAAATCATATTGAGTTTTTTTTAATCTTTCGCATAACCCTGTTGGTAAATAATCCGCGTACCAGAAGAAGTGAAGAACTAACTTGAGTTTGTGAAACAAATGATGAACATACACTTTTTTTTAGGTTTGTAGGTGGACGTTCAGTTTCTTTGTTGTTGTGGTGGTTGGAAGGACCATGATATTCCACACATTCAAACTTTTTTTGCGGAGCTATGTTGGATAATCTTTTGGAAGTTAATGACTTTTTGCGTATATAATGGAGAACTATCAAATACGAATATGCCCACTATGGTAGTTTTTAAAAACCTCGTATATGTGCACATATGGAAACATAACAATATTAGTTTGATGTTATGAGTCGATGACAAAGGTAAGAAAATTCGCATCTGATTAGTCACTTGACTGATCACATTATATACCAACATATACACCATTGGATTTCGTAACACTTGTTTTAACGTATCATCATTTGGTTGATAGTTGGACCTTTATTCATATCAAGAATGTTGTTTCTTTGTTAAAGATGTTTGCGGTTGAAACCAAAACGAGTCACCATTTTGAGAGTTTCCAACCCATGGGTCCCACATATACAAACACCTATATTTTCACCAAAAGGTTCTTCGTTGTTTTTAGCTATGTTTTTTTTGTTACAAGTATTTTTGTCATTTGACGGGCGAGAAGAACCAACTCCATGTTTTTGTTATTGTTATGCCGCGGGTAGTTGTGTTTGGCGATGTATAATATGTTTATAATTATTGTTAAAAAATATGATGAAACTTGTTGAAGTTGTTGGGCTTGGTGTAGAAATGGTTGTAGTTGTGAAAATGTTTGTGACTTTCGAGGTTGGTAATAGTTTTCAAATCATAGAAAAAAAAAATATTAAAATTGAGTTTGTCGGCTTGAAAACACGTTAGGTGAGTTTAATGTGTTGTTAAATGATAAACGGGCGTTACCAAACCAACCCAATCACCCATGTTTTGTATGTTGGATCAATTTTCCATGATGAAAATTGAAAATAAAACGAGTATGTTTTGTTAATAGATGAAAAGCACATTGTTAGAAACTTGAGTAAGAGATGATAGTATATATAGTGTATTTAAGGACTCTTCCACGTAATCTCCACTACAACGTGATGTGGCAACTAGGGGAGTAAAAAATTTCTAACCTGGATAACAGAACAAAGTATTTCGAGTTGCAGGTATAACTATAGGTGTCGAATAACCCCAAACCGATAAAACCAATCGAACAACACCTCTAGTGGCAACCACACGATCATGAGGCCACCACATCGACATCTACAACCTATTCCATATGCTTTATGTCGGTGTCATGGCTTTCGTACCACTACGGGCCAACTCGTTTACGGGGTAACAAAGCCACGGTCTCTATAAGTTTTTGAGTGCAAATAGTCCGGAATTGCTAAATTGTTACTCCTGAAATTTAAATCACTGTTAATATCTTATGTTTTAATTTAGGTTTATGTTTAAAATTTTGATTATTAAAATACAATTTGACTTGAATTTTTATTACTCGATACATATTTCAGTTGAATATTTCTATAGGCTACACAAAATTATACTTTTTTTTCACTTTTTAGTTATTTTATGATACCATCATCACTAAAAAGAATTTTTGAGACCAAGTATTTAGAGGGTGTTTGGTAGAGAGAAAAGAAATGAGAAGAATTGGTTTCTCTTGTTTGAGAGAAATGGTTATAGTTTTGGGAGGAGAAATAGTTTCTCCACCCATTTCCATTTCTCTCATTCCTTTGTATTTTCATTTCTCTTCAAACTGTGGAAAAATGGAGAGAAATGGCAGCCGATGTCTATTTATCATCGTCGATGTCCGGTTGCGATGTGTTTCCGGCGTTCTATTCATCATCGTCGACATCCGGCGAGGCGGCCAACGCCGCAACCGCCATCGGCGACTTGAGCCACCATTTTTCTGTTTCATTTATTTCATGATACCAAACAGGGGAATCAATTCCAATTCTCCACACATTTCTATTTCTCTCCATTTCCATTTCTCCCCTATTTTTATTTTCATTTCTCTTAATTTCTTTTCTCTCTACCAAACACCCCCTAAATATCACTAGAAGTAAAGGCTTATAGCATAGTTTAGGTATATTATAAGATTATGAGTTTAAATACGTAATAAATAAAAAAATGTAGATCTAGGATTAGGAGTGTGTTCGGCAACAGACTTAAGAGGGATTATAGGGGTTTGGGATTTTAGTTTTCATAAATTTCAGCCCTCTAGCTCCGTTTGAATGTTAAAATCTTGAGAGAATTATTAAAAACATAATCCCTCATAACTTATGACTTGGACTTGAGATTATCAACTAATCAGCCCAACCCCGACCTTTTTCATCAAACGCACCCTAACGCCCTGTTCTCGAGTTTTTTTAGGGTGGAAAGAAAGGATCTTGAAGGAAATCCCAAGAAAAGGAAAAAAAAGTGAGGGATTTAAAGAGGAAGTTTAGGCTTATTTTGATCTTAATTATTTTCTCCCAATTTTAAGATAATTTAGAAGAAAATCATTTTCTTTTCACTCATTTTCTTTTCTTCACTTATTAAACTCGACACGCGGCGTAAATGTTTTGTAGTAAAAAATAAAATAGAAAAAAATATATATATATTACCAAAAAAAGGAGGACCGATTTCATGTATTTTTGTGGGTAGTTGTAACGAAAATGGTCTTCAGCCTCGTTCTTTATTTTCACCCCTCTTCTCCGTCTCTCTTCCCCTTGATCCTCGCTTAGGTATTTCTTACAGACACTTTTTCTCCACCTAAATTCCCTCACCAGTCATCCGATCAGTGATTTCCAGCTACAGGTATGTCGATCAAATTGATATTCTCTTACTTGATTTAGTCTAATAATTCCAGATCTTATCGAAATTACGCGTGATCTTGATAAACATAATTGATTGTAATTTGTATATAGTTCCATAGTATGACTTTTCTTTATTTCTGATCGTCAATAAGTAAAAACCGAATCTTTATTCGATGCAGTGTGAAATTGTCGAGGAATTCCGAGTATCGATATACAAACCGGGGTTTTGATATCTGGGATCGTGTTAATGGCAACTCCCGGTGGTCCTAGGCCAGGCAATCCACCGCCTAATTATAACCCTAATTCGATTGCTGACAATATGCAAAACCTACAAATCAATCGTCCTAACCAGCCCCCAAATCCGGGTGGCGGACCTAGAGGTCCAGTTCCTCCGTTTGGCCAGCAACCATTTCCTTCATCTGCTCCGTTCTCGTCTCCGTTTTCAGGACCTAGTCGTCCAGGACCCCCACCGCCAGGTGCGGTCCCTAGAGGTGCTGTGCCACCTCCTACTGGACCTCCACAAGGTACATTGCCTCCTTTCATGGCTCCTAACCGAGGCCCTGGTGGCGGTGGTCCTCCTGGTAGTAACCCGCCTCCTCCATTTGCATCAAGG
>JAUEJL010080912.1:15380-27390 GCA_032274825.1 Drosophyllum lusitanicum
GCCCATTGCTTCCGGACCCTTGCCTTCTTCAACAATGAGTACTCCCGGCCCTCGTCCTGGTCCTTTTGCAGGTCCACCTGTGCCACCGCCAAATGTAGGTGGTGGTCTGGTGAGTAATGGCCCTCCAATGTTTGGACCAGGCGGCATGCAAGGTGGTCCTCAGTATCCTCCCGCTGCTGTTAGACCGAGGCCATCTGCTGGACCTCCACCTTCTCCACCAACCATGTCATCACCCATGAGTCCTTTTTCAGGCCAAACAACACCGTTTTCTGGAAGTCCTTCAGATCATCCACCAAGAGGCCCAGCACCACTAGCACCCCCCTTTTCAGCACCTCCTAGAGGACCGCCAACATTTTCAGCTCAGGCTCAAGGTATGCCTCAACCTCAAGCTTCTCCTTTCGGGGCTCAACCATGGCAAATGCAATCTCGACAAGTAAGTTTCATATTTCAGATTTGAAAGTTTTATATCTTAGTGAAAGCAATTGACACCACACATTTTCACGGATTATCATATTGAGAGGTGAATGATACCTGGTGCTACTCTGGACTGTCAAGCTGCTACAATATGTTCATTTTGGTATCATGTGGTGTAATTGTCTATTTGCTTTGCCATACTCCAGCCCACCCATCCATAGGAATGCATGAGAAGAGTTTTTGACCAAGATTTGGTAGTTCACGGTTTCACACAACTAAACAATATATGATTCTTTATTTTCCTATCATCTCAATCAAGTGACAAGTAACGTCTCCTTTTCAAGAAGGTTTGATTGCATATTAGCTCAACATGCCCATTATGCTACCACTTGAAGCTGACTCATGAACCAGGAAAGTAGTTATTTGAGCAATGATAACTCCTAAAAACACAGCTAAAAGGACCTCACTTTATTAAAGAAGACAGTTACTGGAATCGTAAACGTAAAGTACACATAATTGGATGTGTAAGTGGACGGTAAAATGATTGTTTTTTAACAGATAACACAAATTAAATTTATGCCATATGTTTTATTAATACCTGTTGAAGTGTTGATACTTTATTATATTGATATATCGTGCTTATCTGAATGACTAGTTTCATTGTTCAATTGATATACTTACTCATAAAGGATTAGAAAAAGATTACCTCCAAGTTGTAAGAAATTTCTTTATGTGCATAAGTTTGGAAAAGAAACTTAATCTTTGTGTTGTTTTTTAAATGCTTGATTTAGCGATTAGTTTCTAACCAAGTCAGTGGATGATGAATGCTTAGTCAGTCATCCACTGAAGTTGCCTTGGTTAATCGAAGCCTTTTGAGGACGGATAATATTCAATGCTCAGGGATTAGGATTACTGGATTACTAACTATTCTTGAGGTCAATATATGAACGTGGATACAATATAATGGTTTACACTTAGTTGAAGAAGATTTGAATTGGTATATTACTATCTAATTTATATGTTCTTATAATTTACATCACATGTTGAAAAAGAAGGCTTTGACGTACAACGTCTCTAATACCCTAGGCTTCAGGACAAAGAAACCTTATTCGCCACCAAAAGGCCTTTGTTTTAGTAATTCTAGATTTCTAGGGTAAATGTTTTTCCACCAAAAGGCATAGTAGGGTTTGTCATCTTTGAACAAATCTATATGTTGAAGATCCTACCTTTCAAATTTTCTGTTGCATAGTATTATTGTTAATAATGACTGTAATAAATCAGTAACACATTACACTTCTGACATCAAATTTGTCCAAAAGAAAGGGTACACTAAAGTGGGAACGAGAAATGGTAAGTTCTAGAATGTCTATATCTTTCTAAGCAATTTTAAGCAACTTTGTGTATACTGAATATCAACTTGCTGCTTATAATAATAAAGGGCGTTTGGCCTAGCGGTATCAAGGAATGGTTAAGGGGTTTCTCCCTCTGTGAGGTTGAGGGTTCAAGTCTCGTCGTGGACATAGGTGTAGATTAGGTGGGTCATGGGTGGGTGTGTTTGCCATTCCAAAAAAAAACAAAACTTGCTGCTTATAGAACCAGGAATATGTATATCCAGTCCGACTTATAATTAGACATAATGGAGCTGCACAAGGAATACAATTGCAGAAAAAGGTGTTTGGTGGTTACACGTAAACAACATAGACAAACATGTCTCTTGAAATAATCACAGAAAAAATGTGTGAAATTGCCAAGGGTAATAGGATATTTCACTAAAAGAGTGTCATGTGCTTTCTGACAGTTGATTGTATTGAAAACATTTAGATGATATTTACAATATAAATAGAGACCAAAAACAATTTGTAATACTTGGTGTTAAGATTTGAAAGCACCTAGTGTTGTAACCTCATTCTCAAGTCTTAAGATGCAAAATATGTTAGAGCATCAAATATCCATGTTTTGAAGGATATTCACTTTTTTCTATGATGCTCTCTTTTCACTTCCATATTGAGATTGAGTTCTGAATAATAATTGTATTAGAATGTACCGCCTCCACCAATTCCTGGTTCTGGTCAACCACCAAGAATGTTTGGGATGCAACCACCACTTCCTAATCAACAATCAATGGCTACAATATCGCCAGCTATGGGTGCCGGTGGTTCTGCAGTTACAGGACCGTCAAAGATCGATCCTAACCAAATTCCACGCCCCATTCCCAATTCCTCTGTGCTTCTTCACGAAACTCGCCAGGGCAACCAGGCCAATCCTCCACCGGTATTTCAACTTTACTATATTTGTCTACTCTCAAAAGTTGCCATCAATTTTTTATACAATCTCTACTTTTTTTGTGCTTTATCTTGAAGCCTGCTACAAGTGAATTCATTGTAAGGGACACTGGAAACTGCAGTCCTCGGTACATGAGGTGTACCATCAACCAGGTGATATATATTTCCTCTTATTTACTTTGTGTTTGGACATGTTTTTTGGTTTGTTTACTGTTGGATTGTTGTATTGTTTCAGATTGCTTGCACTTCCGATCTCTTGACAACGTCTGGGATGCAGTTGGCTTTGTTGGTCCAGCCTTTGGCCCTCCCACATCCATCCGAGGAGCCCATCCAAGTAATGCCCGTATACACACACACACGCACACACACTCTTTTGGTATTGTTATGATCAATGCATTATTTATTCATATTAAGCAGGCTGTATTATGTATATTTTATAAATCACAGCTCAATAAATGAAGTACAGGCATAATTTTCTTTTGCTGGAAAGATGCTCCTTAAGGGAACTTGTCTTTACTATATGACATCTTATAGTAGTATTAAAAATATTTCTGAAAATTTTAAATGTAAATATTTCCAGGTAGTGGATTTTGGGGAAAGTGGTCCTGTTCGCTGTTCGCGTTGCAAAGGCTACGTCAACCCGTTCATGAAGTTTGTAGACCAAGGAAGACATTTTATCTGTAACTTCTGTGGTGAGTAATGATGTTTCCTGTTGATGAACGCTTGTATTTGAGAAAAATCAGAACTTTATTTGCATTGCTGTTTATGCCGCTCTTTTGTAGGTTACACCGATGAAACTCCCCGTGAGTATCAGTGCAATCTAGGTCCAGATGGCAGGCGTAGAGATGCTGATGAGAGGCCTGAGCTTTGTAGAGGCACAGTTGAGTTTGTCGCCACAAGGGAATTTATGGTTCGGATTACTGCTCTCTGTGAAAACCTCTGTAGCCTTTTTTTAAAAAACTGTTTGTCCATGGTTATCAAATAATCTTTATTGCTACATTAAACTTTGACTTATGCTTAAGTGGTACCCTATTTCATGTATCTTTCAAGGTGCGTGATCCGATGCCTGCTGTGTTTTTCTTTCTCATTGATGTGTCGATGAACGCTGTACAAACTGGTGCTACAGCTGGAGCTTGTAGTGCTATTAGCCGAGTTATTGCAGATCTTCCGGTAAGTTTGTGCTCATTGTCACATGCTCAAGTTTAATGGAAATGTTATACCGCCTAGATTTATAGATATCCATGATTTTAAAATTTTGAAATGATCAACAAACTGATATACTGATGTCTTTAAATGAACTTGAACTCACGACCTAAGTTTGTATGTCTGTACACCTTTATTGCTGAAAGAAGCTCAGGAAACATATTTGAGGGTACTCCAGAGTCCAGGGAACAATGCATGATAGTAAACATGTTAACGTCCTATAAGTTATCTTTGGTGCCTAGAAAAATGTAGTTTGCGGGCTCTCTTCTCACATGCTTTCTCGAACATGGCTTTACCTAAAAGTTGAACCTTGTAGAAGTTCTGTCTATGAATCAGAAGTCCATAATTTGTATGAAATTAATATTATAGTAATATCTGATTATAATCTTCAGTTTAGTTCACGTATTTAATTTATAATAATGTGATTGGTGCAGGAACCAGAAGTCCAAAATTTGTATGAAATTAATATTATCTGAATATCTGATTATAATCTTCTCTTTAGTTCATGTATTTAGTTTATAATAACCTGATTGGTACAGGAGGGTCCTCGGACGATGGTGGGAATTGCTACATTTGACTCGACCATCCATTTTTACAATCTGAAACGTGCATTGCAGCAGGTTCAATGTTTTGAATGATAAAGAAGAAGAAATATAAAAGAAAATTTAAGTTTTTTTTCACTAAGTGTAGTATTTTTCTTGATTGTGGTATTGCAGCCGTTGATGCTCATTGTTCCTGATGTACAAGATGTTTACACACCTCTTCAAACTGATGTTATTGTTCAACTTTCAGAGGTTTTCCATGCAAAAACTTTACGTCTTTATATTTTTTTTCCTTCCACTTGATTTGGAGATTCTGATTTGTTTAGTCTTATGAATTTTTCTTTCTAAGATGTTTGGGACTAATATGAAGTGTTATTGATGTTATGGTCATTGCCACAGTGTCGTCAGCATTTAGATCTACTGCTGGAAAGCATCCCAACCATGTTTCAGAATAATAAAACAGCTGATTCAGCTTTTGGTGCTGGGATTAAGGTACTAAGTTATCTGTTACGCTGATAATATCCCCCCTGAGAATATTTTTGTTGACTTTGTCACATAACCTTCACTTTTACTATCACTCAGGCTGCTTTTATGGCAATGAAGAGCACCGGAGGCAAACTTTTGGTATTCCAATCAGGCAAGCTCATGAATTTCTGATTAAATATCTATATTTGGCCATTAATGGCAGAATCATGTTGACCATAATATACCTTTGAAGTATATAAGCTTCAATAAAGACATCATATTGTTATGTGTACTCTACATACAGGACAACCTTGAACCTTTTCTCTTTCAATTTGTTATCTTCTGGAACTGTAAGGTTCTTCGAAATCACAAATGAAAAAGGCATACATAAATTGAAATTGAATGAATATCTAGAGTAAGAGTATCAGTATTTTCCATGTTAGTCTGTTCTAATCACTGTTTTATATTATAGTGTTGCCTTCTGTTGGTATTGCTGCTCTTTCAGCTCGAGAAGCTGAAGGAAGAACTAATATATCTGCAGCAGAGAAGGTATAAATAAGTTAAAATACCAATGCTGCTATTTTCGCTTTTTTTTTCCTTCTGTTGCATTTGTTTTGTTGTCCAAAAATCTGTGTTGAACTTTAGACCAAGTTTAACTTAAATCTGAAAGTACTCTGTTTATTTTAAAATTTTAGGAACCTCTTAAACTACTCCAACCCGTAGACAAGACTTTGAAGACAATGGCTATTGAATTTGCAGAATATCAGGTGAAGCTTCCCTAACTGCATCTTGCTTATAAGTTTAAGTAGTGTTTAACTCTGCTGTGGGCCGAAAGCCCTGACCAATTATGGCATGTTTTTTCTATATATAATTTTCAGGTATCTGTTGATGTATTTATTACTACCCAAAGTTATGTAGACATTGCATCCA
This sequence comes from Drosophyllum lusitanicum, assembly GCA_032274825.1. Classification (NCBI taxonomy): domain Eukaryota; kingdom Viridiplantae; phylum Streptophyta; class Magnoliopsida; order Caryophyllales; family Drosophyllaceae; genus Drosophyllum; species Drosophyllum lusitanicum. Next base: position 21,217 of record JAUEJL010080912.1, read on the forward strand.
TCTCCATCATCCCAAGGACGACTGGAGGACAGGTAGTCATCAATGACTTACTAAATGGCATCGAATTTATGTTGTTAATCATTATTTTATTGTGTGTGGTTTACATTTTGATATTTTCCGCCTTTCTCTCAGGTGTATTATTATCACCCCTTTTCTGCTCTTTCCGATCCTGCAAAACTCTACAATGATCTTCGTTGGAATGTAACAAGGCCTCAAGGATTCGAAGCAGTGATGCGTGTTAGATGCAGCCAGGTGACTTCTCGCTTCCTCCACAACTAGCGTTGTTTGTTTTTTCTTTCTTCTTTTTTTTTGTTTTTGCGTTTCAGGGAAATAAATAAAAAATAAAGTCAGCGAAAGTGGTTAATCCTTCTTTTTATCATTCCTTTCTTTTCAATTCTGCAGGGCCTTCAAGTACAAGAATACTCTGGAAATTTCTGTAAGCGCATTCCAACAGATGTGGACCTACCTGCGGTTTGTTCCCTCTCACTATTTTATGTTCACATATGACAGTTTTACATATAAAATCGTTATTAGTATTTAGTAAACCTTTTTTTTCAGATTGATTGTGACAAATCCATCATGGTAACTCTGAAACATGATGACAAATTACAAGACGGCACAGAATGTTCTTTTCAGGTATGTATTTCAGTATTTGTGCATCTATTACCATTCCATGCCATACTGAAGTTTATATTGACTAAAAATATGTTTGTATAGTATTTAAACCACATTTAGTTTCTTCTATAACCATAATATATGTTTGTGTTGCTCAGTGTGCACTTCTTTATACTACTGTATATGGGCAAAGAAGAATACGTGTCTCTACTTTGTCCTTGCCATGCACAACTATGTTGAGTAATCTCTTCCGCTCAGCTGACCTGGACACACAATTTTCATGTTTTCTAAAGCAAGGTAATTAATTGACTCATACTCTACCAGATTAAACACTTGTGTCTATTAGTCTATTCCACATTAGTGAGACTTTCTTGTTCATTCATAACGAATCACATCCTATAAAGAGAACCAGAACAGGGAGTATTTGGATTTGCGTTCTGGAAACATCATAAGCACATCCGACACTATATCCACAGTCTGATTTATTATCATTTTCTTGATTATGATTTATTTTCAAAGATAAAGTACTGATTAAACTTGTGTTTGCTACAGCGGCAAATGACATTCTTACGAACCCGCTATTACAAGTAAGGGAGCAAGTGACAAATCTTTGCATCAATATTCTTCACGCTTATCGGAAATTTTGTGCCACCGTATCATCATCAGGGCAACTTATTCTTCCAGAGGCACTTAAACTGTTGCCTCTGTACACTCTTGGTACATTTTTGTCCTTGTATAATGCATTCTAGGTTGTCCCTTTATTCATCTTTCAAGTGGGTTGATAATTGATCTCATTTTTTTGGGGTTCATATTAGCTTTGATTAAAAGTATTGGATTGCGAACTGATGCTCGGATTGACGATCGGTCTTTTTGGATCAACTATGTTTTTCCTCTCTCTGCACAATTGGCCATTCCACTTGTATACCCCAGGATGATAAGCATCCACGACCTTGATTTAAAGGTAAAAGATAAAAGCTGTCTTTTATTATTTTGCAAATTGTATGTACAAGGAACATAACACACTTTTAAAATCAACGTTTAATGGCCTATGTTTTAAGTTTATAATCAGATAAGGGACCCTATTTGATAATAAACTTATAACTTGAGCGTTAAATTTTACAGTTATTAAAAAGTAAATTCCTTAGCTATAGTCTCCCTTTAATAATATTCTTTTATACATGGTCTTACCTGGCCCTTTTGTTTATGAGGGTTTCAGGGAACAGAGGGATCTGTTATTCCTGCTGTTATTCCTCTCTCGAGTGAACAAGTGAATGAAAACGGAATCTATCTTCTTGAAAATGGTGAGGATTGCTTAATTTATATCGGGAGCACGGCAGATCCTGATACAATGCGACAACTGTTTGGCATTTCTTCTGTTGATGAAATTCCTAGTCAGGTATACTTATTAACGTTTTTACAGGTGGCAATTTTGACTCACATACTTTTGAAAGGATAGTTTTGGGTTGTGTTAATCTCAAACAGTTCCAATTAAAAAAAAAGGTTAGACAATTCAAATAGGTTGAACGTGTGTTGAAAGCCTCCCTAAATCTGTTTATTCTTCTTAATCATTCTTGTCCTGAGACTTCGAATTTTTTCTGTAAGAGTTTTTGAATGAATAATCATAATTAGAACATTGATAATAGTTTTGTAAGACAGACAAAAAGGTGTTTGTGTGTCAATCGCGTAGTGTCGACTTTGTACTAAAAAATTCCTGCTGACCTGCCCATCTTGCTAACGTTTCTCAATCTTGATCATCTTAATATTATGTACTTTATGAACTACTAGCATCATACCCGCGCAATGCTGCGTCGGCAAATAGTTTTTGTGTTGTATCATGTCGCTTTTAAGAATGTAATGATATGTTATTTGCGCGATTCAATGTCACAAAAAGTTTTCTTCAGCAACATGTCCGTCTTTTCCAAATTTTCTTTTATTTGCATCAACTATTTTATTAATTTTAAAAATAAATTCTAAAAGACATTAAAATAAGAAGAATATTTTGAAAATTATGTTGATGTGGGTGGATAATTTTGGTCGGGTGAGAGAGTGTTAGTGGGAGAGTATATTTTAAATGAATAAAAAGTTAAAATAAATTAGGAGAGAGTAAAATGGTTAAAGATTGAGTGGATACGATTAATTTAGATAGAATGAAAGGTCAAGATTTTGTCTTGATTGAATTTTAAGAACTCTTAAAGTTAAAGAGGAGAGAGAATGCTAAATGGTTTATATGGTAGTATAGATATAGATGATAGAGGGGGCAATTTTAACTGTGTATCTGAAAATGGTTAATTTGGGTCATAATTATCTGTTGGTTTCAATGGATAAAATTAATAAAGTTTGGCTAAAAAAGAAACATGTCAAATGGTTTGTTGCCCAAAATATAACATGTGCTTGCAACATCCTGAATTGGTTATTTTGAATTTTGATTCATGATTGTAACAGAAGTTTTGTAATCATATTTAGTCTATTGGGTCCTTATTAAATTCAAGAAAACGTCAGACAAAAAAGTGTTTGGCAGATCAATTCCCCACCTGTCTGTGTGTCGATTGCTGATTCATATACAACAGCTATTGATAACTTTTACTTTCCTATTCAGTTTGTATTGCAGCAATACGACAATCCTTTGTCCAAGAAGCTAAATGAGGTTATAAACGAGATCAGGGGTCAACGATGCAACTACCTTCGGTAAGCATGATGTCTTCTTTGCAAATTTTCTCGATAGTCGGTATCAATCTCCCTTTATTAGTAACTATATGTTTTCATGTTGATTCTTGACTTTGTTTTACTTCTTGCAGCTTAAAATTATGTAAGAAAGGAGATCCATCAGGTACCACTACCATCAATTCCCCCCCCCCCCCCCCCCCCGCACGCGGGGTACCATAGATTTGAGGCTAGAAATAAAAGGCATCGGCTTCTATTCCAAGTTGTTGATTCGCCTTTTCATTTCAAACCAATCACTCTTCTTGCATAAACCAATATAGTCTCGACCATGTTACTACATTATAATACATTTAACACTCTCTCATACTTTCTTTACTTAATCCGTGAAAATTTCAGCAATCGGTAATTACTAATATATCCCTTAAATAACGTCCATTTACTTTATACACACTCATCAATAAATACACTCTTACAAAACTACACACTTCCCCATTCACAAAACATAAAGAAAAAAAATATTTTGTTGTTTTTTAAAATTTGCTCTAAAAATGAAAGAAAAGAGTCAATGGGGAAAAAAAGAGAGAAATGAAACGGCATGTTACCGGGTAGAAACTATTCGCCGAATACTATACCCCTATATTTTATAAAACGGCATGTTGTCGGGTAGAAACTATTCGCCTCCGTAGAATTGCACGGGTACCATGCTAGTTTGTTAAAAATGGTTTACTTTTGCATGAATGATGGTTAGTTTACACTCTACAAAGAAAAGTCAAATATGAGATAATGAGAAAGTCAATCCTCAATCGTTCTTTTTCTTTTGGATTATTTTTTGTATCTGTTTTATTGGTCAGGTGCTCTCTTTTTCTCTTACATGGTGGAAGACAAGTCTCCAAGTGGTCTCTCTTATGTTGAGTTTCTAGTGCATGTTCATCGACAAATTCAAAGCAAAATGACGTGATCTTACAAATCATCTACAAGTACCGATAGTCTTTACGTGTGCACAGAATTGGATCTTGAGAAATGCGGCTTCAGCGTGGTTCTCCCACCCATCTTTTTGTTGAAAATTAGTTGAGCGAAGTTACAATATTATAGGCCTTTTGGTTACTTTTTGTAGCTTAAATTCTACCATTTTATGAACTTGTAAGCATCGAATAAATAGTTTGGTTTCATTCACACTCTTTTCTTTTTTATCTTTAAAGTGATGCTCCTTCGTTCCGTTATGTATGAGACACAATCTTGATATATCTTTTATAAACATGAAGTGACATTTATACCCTTATCAAAGATGCAAGTTATTGCTGTTGCTATGTTAGAGATCAATGCAAGCTGTATTTGCAACTTTCTCTAAGTTACAGCAACATTTTTATTCTTTTCATCACAAATAATGTTACTAGAACTTTAGACACAAGTGCAAATTGCCACTTTAAAGAATCAATTTTTTATAAAATTCGTAATACTTCTTTCTCTTGCCTTGTGAAATTAAATTTTTTATTAAACCTTTTTACCCTCTGTCACTGTTACAAACGAGTTTTTTAGTACCCGCATTTCATAGAGGGATAAAATTACTCTATCTAAATTTATATTGCTTACTCTAGTTATAAAATTGTAAAATAAAGTGGAAAAAAAATAAAAGTTGGTGAAATTATATTTCAGTATTGACATGTGCATTCATGCCATCTAGTTCAAATTGAAACCAATTTAGTTTTTATATGTTTCATATTACATTCAAGTGTTCAATATAACATTAAACATTACAAATCTTTATAACCAAAGAAATCTTTTAATTGATGTAAAAAAAATAGTAAACTTTAAAAATGTTATTCTAGTTTTTTATATCTTTTGAATTAAAACGTTCAATGAATTGTATTTCATTAGTACATATAATGATTTTGAAAAATACATCTTTTCTAGATAAATATTTTATTACGATAAAATATATCTCCAACGATTTATCATTCACATAGTTCTAGATCAATATTTTATTACGATAAAATATATCTCCAACGATTTATCATTCACGTAGTTCTCGAGATTACGAACTTATCTATGCAAAAACAATAAAAAAAAAGCGTAGGCTGCGCTTAGCAGGATAAACATTTCTGTTTTTCTGTATAAAATGGTGGAGTTCTTCTCCTAAGAAAAATGGAAAACGTATTTAGATGAAGGAATGGAAATTTCATTTTTTGCGAACAAATAGAAAACATATTTGGTTGAGGTGGTTTATGAGAAAAGTTGTTTGGAAAAATAGAGGAGTTTGGAAAATGGGGGAGTTTCGAAATATAGGGAAAAATGGGGAGGTTTTTGTTTTTTTGAAAAAATGTGTAAGTAAATAAGTTTTCTGGTTTTAGTTTTATTGGAAAAAATATTTCAAAACCGAGGATTTTCTGGAAGTAAACACAACCACTCTTCTGTTACTTATACTAAACTTTATTCATATTTTATATGATACTTGAATAACATTTTACACATGATGAAACTAAAGTCAAAACCTAAATCTTGAAATAAAAGTAGATAAAACTCAAAAGAATTTGTAGTGCATTCATGACATTTGGTTTGAGTTCAAATATATTTAAGTTAACTTTTTCGTACTACAACGAACGTCTCATTGACCGAAAGAGTACGCATTTTAGACAAATATTGTATCCCAATAAAATTTATATTGGTTTATAGATAAAAATGAGATCGTCAATAATATATATTTACACAAAACATTATATGCTAAAAGTTATAAAATAAAAATAAATAATGTGTGAAATTATTTGTTTTAATATGATAATAATAAAATGGGTTTAGTTCACGAAAATGTATTCAAGTTGTCACTTTTTGCTATTGTGTGTATCGAACTTTCAAAGTTACCATTTAATGTACTGGACTCCCAAAAGTTACCATTTTATGTAT
>JAUEJL010080913.1:0-15294 GCA_032274825.1 Drosophyllum lusitanicum
TCGGGCCTTGATAATGTATCGGAAGATATTAGCGTTGCAAATAAAGACCTACAAAAGGTACCACTGGCCCATTCATATGTTTCTTTAATACAGTCAATATACTCTTTGTCATCATCAAGAAGACCTAGAGCATAGCAAGCATCTCTGAATGTATCATACTCAACATTATTCACCGTCTTAATATCCTTAAAACATATAGGCCCTTTTACTTTGTTAAGCAATATTCTTAGATAATATCCTTCACCAGCTTTAGGAGGCACATAATTCATTCGTCCAAGGGCAAATCCTCTCTGTCTTTCGGTCCATTTTCTTGATTTTGAATTCCAGACAAAATATTGAGGAAACTCGACATATGTTAATTTCCGTGCAAGCTCGTTTGTTTCATTACACTTCATCCATTCTAGAAATTGGGATGTGCCAATCGAAGGCTTTGATAAAATCTCATCAATATTATATTTAGGGTCAAAAACAATTGGCTGGTTATCTTCAAGATGAAAAGATAACCGCTCAATATTAGGTGTTTGGTAATGAGTTCCAAAACCAAAAAGCCTCCAAGAAGCTTCACATGCTGAAACATATCGAAAATCGAGATAAGACTTTAATTCATCATGATCAGCTTGTTGATTTGTTTTTTATTTTGAACTTTTTGAAGTTGACGTGGTGAAACCAACCGTTATTCTATCTGGGCCCTTATTTATGTATTTGAAAAGGTATTTGATTGAACCAAGTTGGTTACACCATTCAACATTTATATGAGACTGATATCTTCTAAGAAGTAGAGGATTGTATCCGACAACATACCTGTATACAAAAAATGAGATTTGTAGCATCTATTAGAATAGTACTAATATTTTTATAAATATATAGATATGTAAATGCATAAATATTCAGTCACATAGATATACACTAATTTATGTATGTGTTAAACGAAGTATATTGGTTATTATATAATATAGTTACTATTTTATTAATTTTTTAAATATTTTATAGATATGATGTGTTAACAAACCTGTTATCTAATTGCACACCATTTTTGTCAACAGAAGTTCCTTTATCACGTCTTCGATAAACAGGATATCCACGTCCATCTATGTAAGTTTGATTATTGAAATTCTTAGGAAACTTCTTTGTACATTCTATCTTTTTATTTGTACATGGTGATTTTGGGTTATCTAAACCACATGGACCGTGAATCATAAATTCTGACACAAGATGGTATAATTCTTCATCATGTTCCTTTTCAGGTAGTTCTGTAGATATTACTCTATCAATGTCTGTTGGATTGTGTAATTTGTCATCTTTGTGAAAGAAAACACAAATATGTGCGTGTGGAAGGCCTCTTTTTTGGAATTCTATAGTATAAACAACTACAAAAATATAGATTAAATATATGAAATTATATGTAATTGGATAAATTAAGGATATACATATAAATAAATAAAAGTAATTTTAAGTATGTACCTCCGTTGACCCTTTCAAGAAGATTTTTCTCTTTTATAGAAGTGATTAGATGATCCAATTTCATCTTAAAAAGTCTGGTAATAAAATCAGCTCTATCTTCTGGATTTAAGTCAAGTTTTTGTAAAACTCTACTTAACTCTGGCCATTTTGGATTGCAAGTAATTGTTATAAACAAATCAAGATAACCATAACATTTGCAAAGAGTTATAGCGTCGAGGTAAGTTTGTTGCATATATCTAGGACCGCCGGTAAATGATGACGGAAGAATGACACGGTTACCAATAAATGAAGAATCAACTTGACCATCTCCAACTGCATTACACAACTTAGTAACGGTTGAAAGCCTTAAATTTTTTTGATGAGATTTTATATAAAAAAGCCTTCCACTTTCAACAATTTCAAACGCATCAACTAAAAACTGTTGGAAGAGTTTTCTACTCATCAACAAAACTGAGGTCTCATTTAATCTTTGTTGAATTTTGTATGCAAAAAATTCTCTCATAGTCGTCATAATCCTTCCGGGTTTATTTCCATGTACGTTATACACCTCTATGAAATATATCAATGGTATACCCATCTTCACCATATGGAAAAAGCAACGGATATTGAAGTGCTAAATAAGAAGGATGTAACTCACTATTACGTTGAAGGTTTCCAGATTTTTTCTCTAAAATAATATCCTTCTTGTCTCTTGATCCATCAAAATCACCAAAAATAATATCCCTCTTGTCTCTTGATCCATCAAAATCACCAACAATCAATGCTGCAACTTCACTTGCAGTTGGAAGATTGTAAGTTCTTCCATCTTTGTCTCTTCTAACAATAAGTTTAAGATGTATATCTTGATTAGGTTGATGAGAAAATCTATCCCTTACCATTTTGAACTTTTGTACTAGTGGATTAATACTATCCAAAAGACCTTTCAATTCATGAACCGTCCAAAACTGGAGTGTTGATGGATCTGAACATAATTATGAGTGGCTTGAACTAAAGAAAATAGGTATGAAAAAAATCAATAATAATTTATGTTAAATTATATAACATGCAATGTAAAAATAGTATGAAGTACTTGTGAGCATTGAATTTGTTTGACACTTCATGGTCGGTGTCATATATACAGAGTTGTGAAAACTTTGGAATCTCACCTTCTTCCGGAAGTAAACTACCAATACGGTGGTAATTCTCTCCATGCAATCTAAAACTACATGGGCCACGACCTTTATTGTATGTGTTATCAATTTTACCACCCATAGATGTGAAGCTAAACATGTTATTGTAATTTCTAATGTTTTTAAGGAAATCTTTGCTTCTTTATGTTTGGTTAGAAAAAAGAGTAGTCAATAGACTGGAGGTGTAACTTTTGGCAATTGAACTTTTCCTCTCATACAACATAGTGAGTATGATTTATTACTCAAAGTTTCATTCCCTCCTCTTGCAGCTTCTGCACGCCACAACATAGCTTTGCACGATTTACATGTAAAATTAAGATCTCCCATATCCGCATAATCTATAATAATTAGAAAAAGAGAAGTCGCATGTTATTATATTGTAGTAAAATAAAGGCTCATTGGAATTTTGATTTTCTTGAATGAAGTTATGCACTTGTTTTGCATACTTATCCCATAAAGTGCAAGCAACTTTTTCACCCCTAACAACAATAAATGTAAATTTATGATCCCATTATATGTTTTGTTAAATGTTATGTAATTAATATTTAACAACATTCTTAAAAACATTAATAATGTTAAGTAAAAAATAGCATACCTGTGATTTTAAAGTTCACAAGTAAGAAGAAGTTTTTCCTTACCATAAGATTTTAAAATCTTCAAGTCGTTAGATGATATAAGTCGACCAATAACATCTAAAAAAATAAAAGTAGGAAGCTGATGAACTAATATTATAAGATAATCTTTAAATAATCATATTAAAGAATTGTAACTAACCGAATGCAATATCTTTTTTCACTCTGGACTGATTAACATCTTCATAAATCACGAAATTGAACTCATTATTAGGAGTCAAAAAATCATCCGTAGCTTCCAGGATTGTTTTTTGGTAAAAGATTATCTTAGCCACATGATCAACCATTTTAAAAACAGTAGAGTATGCTGCAACACGGAAGTTTGATATTACATAGAAACCGCCTTCTTGTAACTGAGACTCAAACGTACTTAGAAACGATTTCCTAATAGTCGCAGTAATCTTGAAACCCTGTTGTACATAAGATAAATTAGAAATATGAAGATGTTTAAAGACCGAATGCAAATGATATATTTCGAAGATTACCTTTTCGTCCATTAATATCATATCAAGGCTGGATTGAATTTTTGGATTATCACTGAAAAATGACTTCCACATAAGAACTACTTTGACTTTGATGATAACATGATCTGATTCACCGTTTATGTCACTCAGAAAGGTGTATTTATCTTCTTTCTCAACTGTACTTGAAATTGATTTGGAAGTAGATGATGCCATTGATAACCTTACACTTATGAAGGGTTGAGAAAGTTCTCTCGTTTGAAGAGTTATAAGAATAAAAAACAGTGTTTAAATAGGTAAAAAAACCACAGCAAACTAAACGTTTTTAAATTTGTCAAAGGATAAAAAGGGATGGGAATAAAAATTTAAATTTTAGAAACAGATTATGATAACACATTTCTGAGATACTTGCAATCTTGAACCTTGACTTATAGAACTGGTTAAACATTTGACTATTCCCAGATATTACTGAGTGCAGATAACGACTCGCAAGTTAGAACTAAAGGTTCGGGCCTAAGATTTAAAATACTATATTCACAATCTCGAACACCCCGTGATACACCAAATCACAGACTCAAAAAAGACGAAGAAATCGCACAAGGGTGCAGATATTATGGGGTGAAGATAAAGGGTACTATATTCACAATCTCAAAGATAATTAATTAGTTTATTCTAGTCATTGAATGTTAATCAATTTTGGTCTGGAAGATAATTAATTAATTAACCACGATGACAATAAACAATGAGGATTTCCAAACTAAAGAGATAAATAGATATAGAGTAGGGAGGAAGAGATCAAAATTACTTACTAAACTATATTGAGGTAGAGACGACATCATAAAATTAACCGGTCATCGGTTCACCGGCAACGTGGCGGCAGTTGTGTGGCGGCTTTGAAGCCCTCTTGAAATTAGGGTTTTCTAATAAACACAGGAAAGGGAAACTTGGAGAACAGAGACGACGAAGATGATAACCCCAAATGACCTCATAGCTCCAAATCTGCGTCGTGGGTTATGAAGATTCACCGGCAACGTGGCGGCTTTTGAAATTTGGGTTTTCTAATAAACACAGGAAAGGGAAACTTGGAGAACAAAGACGATGAAGATGATAACCCAAATGACCTCATACCTCCAATTCTGCATCATGGACATAGGAAAGGGAAACTTGTAGCATGGACACAGGAAAGGGAAAGGGGACTGTTTGTAATAGAGAGGAAGAACAAACCCACGATGAATTTGGGAGGAAAGGGAAAGGGGCCTGTTTGTAAATTTGGGAGGAAAAGGATTAAAGGAACAGATGAACAAATCATGTGTGTTGGGTGTTAGATTAAGGAAAGTGAATTTTGGAATTAAGAATGATGACATCATTTTTGTTTGTAAATGTAATTTATTTTTAAAAAAAGGGTTTTAATTGCTTAAATTATATTTTAAAAAGGAAACTTTTTCTTAAAAAACCTATTCTTTTAATTAGATAGTTAGATAGTTAGAAGTTAGATTTTTCTTAAAAAACCTATTCTTTTAATTAGATAGTTAGATAGTGTTAGATTCATGTCATATATAAATTTTATTTATTTATGTCTCGATAAGTGATATTTGTATATAATTTTATTTTTTCATACATAAATCAAGTTTTTGTCTTAATTAAGTAATTATCACTCACGCTTTATAATACACATCCAAATAGTTTTATTTTGTGAAAATTAAACAAGAATTTAAATTAAGATTTTTTGACAACTTGTGTGAGTTTTAGAACAAGCCAAATGTATAATTAAATGGGTTAACTAGTTAAATGAATCGTATTCTTGTCTCATATATACGAGTTATTTGAATCTTGACACAAATAAATAAACGGTTATGAGCTTATTAATTTAAGTTTATGACTTATCTAGGTTAATAAGTTCAAGCTAAAAAAGCTAGCAAGTCGAAAAAAGTTATCTTATGAACTTAATTAAAACTCTAATAACTCATAAGCTGGAAAATAAATTAATCCAAACACTCTATAAGATAGCGGACCTAACCTGGACACACTTAAGACACATGCCCTAAAACAACTCGTGTAACTCAATTATGTGAACATGTTAATTGTTAAATAGCTTGGTTGGTTAAATATTTTTGAGCAAATTGTCAAGAATGTAAAACAAATATCAAAATTTGTCGATAAAATTAAGTAATATGTGTTTATATATTTTTACCAAGAAAATACTACAACTTTCAGTTTGTTATAAAAAGTAAATCTTGACCTTATAACTTTATATTTTGACATATCATGATACTTTTTTAAATAACAAATTAAATTTTACAATCTCTTTTTTTTTTACAATTTTTTTATAACAAATTAAAATTTATAATATTTTCTTGACACAAAAAATTACATGTAAGTTTTATAGATAAATTTTGATACATTATGTTACATTTTTCATCAAGTTATCCAAAAACCAACATTGTCAATGCTTACTTTTTTAAGTAGAGAAATGATATATTATCTTATTTATAAGATTAACACAAGTGTCAAAATCAATGAAAGAGATGAGGAAAGAATTTTGTGAATGTACATGTCATCTTATGACGAGTAAGAGGATAAAGTAAGAAAAAATAGTAAGAAGATATATCATTTTTTAAGTAAAGGCGGTGTAATAGAAACACATATGAAAACTCCATATGGTTACAAAAAAAAGAAAGAAAGAAAAAATCTCACTATCTCACGCTTTTTGAATGGCTAATGTATATGGGTAAGAGAATATAGCATCTTTTATAATAATATATATACGTGAATTAACAAATTACTTGATAAATGTAAGACTATCCGTATTCAATCAGTGGGTGTAAAGCTGGTTGGAGCGTGGGTCACGCCAACACTGTCGTTGCCTTCATACTCGTGAGTTCAGTGGGTTTCCACTCACGCTGAATTTTTTTTACTATGTGTGTATATGTAAAAGATGGGATAGTTGAGGGAATGAATGTGAGATTAGAGTAATAGGAGTGGGATGAAAGAGGATTGAAAGAAAAAAGGATGTGCACTGATATGGCAAGAGAAAGGAGGAGGATGGATGCTCATGGTCTACTGGGGATGAGCTTTTGGTACCGAGTACCTATTTGTTACTTTTAAGGTAATATTTTTTATTACACTAGTAAGAAGTTAGAAAAACAATGTACAAAACATGAATAACTAAATATGGTTATAAATCACGTTAAACCTAGTATTTCCAACACATTAGGCCACTCGAACCACGACCTTTTGAACCACGAACCACGACGCAAACCATACAAATCACAATCCTACCATCTGCATACTTGAACCGCACGAACTATGAATCACAAAACCACACTCAATCACAAACGGCAAAAAGAAAAGGAACTCAAACCTCACCGTACCATGAGTAAACCTTGAACCCACAACCTAGGAATACTCGAACCAAACCATACCACGACCTTGAAATTGAACTGTGAAACCGTACCAAGGCCTGAAACACGACTGGTTTTGCCATGCCACAACCTTCAAACACGAACCCCCGACTTGAAACCGTCCCACGACCTCAAAACCATAGACCTATCACATACGGTTCGCTATTCTGTTTTTATATTTCCCTATTTTCAGGATCGGGACGGGGAAAATACCAATTGTACTGGTACTGAACCGTCTACAAAAAGCCACTAAAAAGTCAACCATGTTACATACTAAACTTGGTTGATTATATGTGCTGTAATTCACTTTATTCCTGTAGCTTTTGATTATAATACAAAAATAAATAAATCACATATTTTATTAAACAGTGTATCATTACTTTCTTATTTAAACAAGCTAATAATTATTCTTTTTTTAATTTCATGACCACTATATTAAGGGAGGAAAGTCAGCTCCTTGTCCCAAACCATTACATTATAAGGTGGCTGAGGTATCCAAGGTACTACTGGATCTTATTTTCATTGTGTAAAGAAAAATTATTAAATATTAGGTAGGTGACCCGAATTATAACGTCACATATGAATAATATCATAAGCCCCATGATCCTTATGCCTGCACCCTCACACCAATTCTGAGTCATTAACCTTGCAATAATCAACAAGATGAAGAAGGTAAGCAAAATTTATGAATTTCTAGTTCTACAAACACATGATCACAAGCCAGCCACAGCACTCGTGCAACTGCAATGATCATTGATGGACAACGACCGCAAGAGAGTAGCACAATCTGAAACAAATGATGATAATCATGTAGGAGGTTGCCATGTTCCTGGTCTAAATGAGGCACCCGATCCTGTCGGTTCTGTTGACCTGTCAAAAGAATATAGTTAAGCAGTTAATTGAAAGCATTATGCTTTTACAAATGGAAACAAGATTTGGTTTTCAAGAATGGGAGGTGATTTCTTATTTGTCGACCATCTCTTCTAGCCATACACCACTAACTTAAGTGGTTTTGAGTTATTCACCGTTCGCCAATTTGAAATGGTATTTGAAGGTGAGGTAAAATGGTTGAAACCATTTAACTTAATGGTATATGGCAATAAGAGCTGGTGTATAAATCACCTCTCTTCAAGAAAACCTGAAGGATTGCTCAAACACGTTGTAGGAAAGGAGGAAATTTCTACTCATATAATTATGAATGAGTCAATTTGTTTTTTAAATCTTTAACAGGTCAAATAGGTAAAATAGACCAAACTAGATAAAAACAAGGCCGGTCAATGGGTTGAACTAGTCAAACGAGTCGAGCATAGCCCTACCATACCTTTCATGCATAATATTTACCAACTTCTTGCATTCATAAATAAGATCATTAATTAAATAATATAAGTTCTATAATCATATTTAGCCCCAACCCTCCCATTTTACCACCTCATGTGTAGAAATTAAAATAATAAATAGAATGGGGCATTACTCTGGCTCCTCTTTTGCCTGATCAGGAACTTCTTTCTTCTCTTGTTTCTTGGTACTCCTGTTTGGAAATTCAAATTAAATTAGAATAAATGAAAGGTTGATGAATGAGCTAAGGTACACCAAATCTGAAATCTATAGATCAGGTGACTCACCACTTGCTACTTGGTGCTTCGGACTCTTCCTCGGATTTATCAACTTCAAGAGAAACATAAATATATAACTTAATCCAACATTTAGGCACTTCATCATCAATTATAGTTTGTAAATACAAAAGACTGGAAGCACAATTTTGAAGACTGGAAGCACAAATTTGAAATAGAATTTTTAATGTATTCACTAGGATAAACATAATGAAAGCTTGACCCAAGCTGTGAAACCTTGTGGTTAGGGGTGGAAAACTTCCAGGGGGAGGAGTGTGATACAGGTGAATTAGTTAGTTCAAGAAAAAATTTGCTGGAAAGTTAATTTCTTTAAAAGTAAACGCTTGTGAACCTATAGTCATAGCCTCATAGGCACATGCATAAGAAAATGTATATTTCAAAGTGTGACAAATGATTTAGCAGCGTCTATACATTAAAATACACTTAGGACAAGACTTCTGAACCGTTCAACCTGTTTCCTTTTTAGCTAATTAAAATTTACCCCTTTGACTTATTAGAGATAAAACACAACCCATATCAACTCACTCACAAGCAAACGGCTAAGTGCCACCTCTACTGTTGGCGCTTTAAAAACTGTTCTCTGCCTATCTACTTACATGCTTTTCAGCAGCCTATGTTTTATTTATTGAACTTGGAAGCAGATACAGAAATATTAATCAACATTTTACCTTCTGAGGCAACTGGGAGTTGCTGAATGAAACTTTTTAAGTCTGGACCATCACCTTTACCTGTTAAAATGCAAATGAGATGCATGGGAATAGGTTCTTAATTCGCAAACTAAAAATGGAAGCAATAAACAAAAGTGTAGCTTACCCATGCTTGTTATTTTACGACTACTGCCTTCCCTGGCTTTCCTTTCTTCCTCTTCCTTCTTGAGAACTTGATCAAATAATAGAAATTATCACTTAGGGGGCGTTTGGTTCGCTGGAATTGGATGGAATTGGACGGAATTTGAATTGAGCATTCCTAAATCTTGTTTGTGTTTTTGGTTCGAGGAATTTATGGAATTGAATTTGACCATTCCAATGAATTCCTTAAATCAAGGAATTGGGAATTCCTTCCCCAAATGGATGGAATTCTTCAAATTTATAAGGAATCTCAAAACATAATTTATTTTGGTTTATACATATTGAATTAATTTATTTTTGGCTAGATTCCAATTCCGGTTTTTACTAACCAAACAAGATATAGTTTTTCACAAATTCCAATTCCTATGAATTCCATTTCCTTGGTCAAATTCCAATTCCTTCATATTCATTCCGCGAACCAAACGGACCCAAGGGTTTTTATATAATCAGGTATGAAATAATAACAATAATAATAATAATAATAATAACAATAACAACAACAACAACAACAACAACTATAGTAATAATAACAATAAGATTAGAGTACCAGTAAAAAACAAACTGAAATCTAATGACACTTACAAGCAACATTTTCTTTAACACGTTGACGCCTTGCCTCCAGCATAGCCATCTCCTAAAACCAACATGATGAATCCTGTCAACAACTGAAAAAGGAAGTCGAAATACATCTTCACATACAAGATTCAGGTAATATACATTGCTCTTGTAAAAGATCAATATTGTTTAATACACTCTCCTCATTTTAAACCTTCCTACAGAGAATCGAAGAACAGGCAGCCTTTACTTAACTGGAAACAGCCAAAAAGATTCATATGCTCAACACAGTCAAAGGTTTGGATTTACTTACCTCTGGCGTTGGAGCTATCTTGCGCTGCCCATTCAGCCAGCATATCCATTCAACTAAGAAAGTTAGAAGAGTGCTTTAATATGACAGCATAAATAAAAAGAACAGCCTTTTACTAGTAAACTCTAAACATGGGCATTGATTCATACTTCGCGGCAAGCAAAAAGCTTTTAGTTTGCAATGGGAACATGAGACCAGCAATTTGTTTCAAGCATGCTACTTTCAAGCATGTGATTATTGTTAACAATCAAGATTGACTTTTTTAAACTTGAATAGCCATTTCATTAATAAATTAGATAGATTTCACATTCTTAAGATATGGATCATACTGCATAGCGGTTCTGACATTTTCTACTCAGATCATGACAAACAGTTATGAATTTGACTATTTGAGCACATAATAGTAAGGCATGATCTAAGACCTCTCATTAATGATCTAATGTTAACTAATATGCTAGTGGCCTGGTGGGTATTTTGCTACACGAGTATAGGATGTAGTCAAGTTGCAGAACAATAGAATATTGGTTATAACTTCCTGGTAGTTATCCCTTCAGCAATTATAAAAATAAGAACAAAAAAAAAATGCCTAAAAATAAGAGATTGACGACTACTTGTTGAATATACTTTACCTGGGATGGAGGTCGAATCAACTTCCCCTTTGAACTCTACCCATCGTTTCTCTTTCACTGTTGCATCAAAAGCGTGTTCTCGTATAAGATGTATTTATAAGATTCATTTCAGAAATTTATCCTACCTACGGTTAAAGAATAATGCCGGGTCCGGGTGTCGGCAATATGATGCTTCTACTTATGCCAGGTCTCTAATTAGTAACACATGTTGACATGTCGTAAGACACGTGGTTCTTTGAAATACTAAATATAAGCATCTTATATCCTGCTTACAATGATGTTCCAAGGAGTTCATAATCTTACCTAGCGACAGCAAAAACCATCTAGAGTGCTTATAAGCATGGATTTTGATGTTCAGACACAAAAAGCTCTAATTCCAAATTCAAAACAATATGGGGATTCCAACGCCCAAACACATCCTAATGGCCTTACACAAGTTCAGGAGTGACACTAATACCAGAATACAGTTTCTGCAGATTAGACTGAAATGCTTCAAAAGTTCGGTTTTCCATCCAAACATCATTTACTTAAAAAAGCAAGCATTTTGCAGTCAAAGAGACAACAAACGTTACACTGATTCTATGTGTATCTTTAAAAACGTACCTTCTTTAAATTCAAAGAATTGGTAATACCAAATGAGGTACTGATATCAAATTTATGACAATACCACAGGACATAAAGCAAAGTTCATCATATTGGATTGAAACTTTTGGCATCCCAATATCATAATCCCGACATTATAGATTTATAGACTAAACGGTACTCACTGCATCTCGCTAAATTGCAACAAAGCACTCTGAATTTTTCTTTTTTTTCGAACTTAAGAGAAGAAGCCTACTAGAAATTAGTTATAAAAGCTATGATTAGCATGATTTTAGTACAAGTACGAATTGCATAGATCACGTCCCATTTAAGTCTCGGTTTTTATTAATCTTACAATTTTTTGAAAGGAATGTTAATAGAATCAACGATAAAAGTTACGACAGTAGTCAGCAAACAAATACGGACACACCAAGCTCGAAAGATAGAGGACGCACTTACTGATACCGTCGATCTGTTCAGTACGAACATAGTATTCATTTCCTGCTTTGTCAGCTCCCATGAATGTCCGATTTCTGAACATAGCAGATAATCTCGACCATATTCTTGACATTTCTCCCCCGACGAGTGTCAAAAGTGCCTTCTAATTCACACTATCTTAGTGAACAAAGGAATGATTTCAGTGCGATGAATAAAATTAGGGCAAATCAATCAAAAAGTATGAACAGCGCCTCAAGGAGTCAATGGGGCTTCTGCAAGGGTTTCGTCGCGTCGGGAGGCCAGGCGTAAATCGAAGCAAAACTAGCATGTACTCATGTAGTGTAATACCCCGATCACCAACCCGATGTCCCGATTGAGTCCAAAAAAGATTAATATATTAATTTTTTAATTATTTTATAAATCTTCTAATATGAAAAAAATTATATATATTCTTGTAAACTTTCGATAACATCCTGAAATATATGAGTTTTTAATTTTAAAATATTATTGCTATTATCAATAATTAATTGTTGAATTATATAATATCGCATGCATCTATGAAATTAAGTAAAAGAGTTTAGAGACTAAAATTTGTAATTACCAAATATTGATAAGTGAAAATAGGGTTGGATTAGTGATCGGACTTTAAATTGAGAAACTAGAGGGACTATTCTTAAAAAATGACTAAACTTCACCCTATAGAAATAAACTTGGTCAAAACAGTCAAAATGAAAGGAGTTGTGTTTGTGTGTTTATATTGAAAAGATCGAAAGAGCCATAGATTCAAAGGGAAGAATCTGGAAAATCATCAATTGAAACAAGATATTGTGTTATACAAAGGATAGTGTATGGTCATACTACACGGGCCGTGTAGAACAACATAGACCATGCATGGTTATAGATGTACACTGACATAACACGACATGTGTAACTCGTGTAGGCGGCCGTGTAGTTTAACACGGGTCATGTAGGGCACCATCAGAGTTCTAATTGAACAGGTCTGAGATCTGAATTAGAGTATAATTTATTGCAGGTGATCATTATCAAATATGTGTTGATTACTTTGCTCGTGACTATGGAATAAGACAACATTTAACATTACTGATGAGTGGCACGATCTCTAACACCATATTAGATGCATGTTTGTGGCATATAGAGCATGATTGACTAAATGTTGTAGTGTTGATATAACAAATAAGTGAGATATTAATGACAAAAAGAATGTTTGCCTGAGTGGCAATTTAGTAATCTAAGTATTATAATTGATGAGATAGCAGTTTTATAATAAAATTTTGATATTTATTAATGATTATTTGTATGTAGTGTTTAGTTCACTACTGTGTGTTAGTAGGAATATGTGCATAATGTATCTTATGCAATTATGTGACAAGATAAATGATGTACTGATGACATGAGTGGCAAAATATTACTTTGATCAGTAACATGAAGGTCCGAGTGGTATTATAATAGTCTGAGTGGGAAATTAATAGCTTGTGTGGTATTATGATAGCTTGAATGACAAGTGACTAGCCTGAGTGACATAATGATAGCTTGAGTGGCAAATCACTAGCCTGAGTGGCAATATAATCATCTGAGTGACAACATGTTGGCCTGAGTGACAATTTATTAGCCTGGGTGGTAAAAGGTATGAAATGTGTGACAATTTATAATAGTAATTTTATGTACTAGAGATGTGTGTATTATTAAAAATGTTAGTTTGAGATTGTGTGTTCACTAAGCTTTGCGCTTATTAGTGTATTGTCTTCCTTTTTGCAATGTCAGTTAGAGAGAAGGCTCCAGGTCGAGATTTGACAACTCACGTTTTCCGCTTGCTATCGTTTTAAAACGTTAAAATATTTTTGTGAAGTGAATTTAAAAAATATTGGGTCTTTACACTTTCATTATTATATATATCCTTCCAAACTTTAATATTAAGTATATATCATCCTAAAACATCTGAACTCTCAAATATGTCCAGATGCCTAACTTATTATTATTTAGATCGTTTAAAAATTAAAAAGCATAATCCCATATTAATTTAATGGTAAAATCCCTAGATACTCGTAAATCTTATTTACGTATCTTCCATCCTCAAGCAACGGTTCATTCTCCTATTGTCAATCAATCATCAACTTGATACAGATGCTACAAAATCCTCTCTTTGAATCCCATAGGGTTTTTTTTCCTTTCCAAATCCTTCAAAATTTGTCCCTCAATCACTCTTCTTCCGGGTATGGTTGGAATTCGGTTACCTCAAGAAGACACGGATATCCTACAGGCAAGAGCCCTGTCAATTGCCGATCTGATCTCCGATGATGATTGTTCTGTTGCGGCTAACTCTTGGTCCATCAAGAACGACTATGGTATCACTCTTGATGACGATTAGCGTCAAGCCGATGCATCTGAAACTCTAAAAGAAGCCATGTATCGTGACCACTTTGATTACAGGTTAGGTCGATTCAAGTTTTATGGAACTCCGTACTATACGATCTTAGTATGTTGGTTACTATTAGAAATTATGAATGAAGTTAGTTAGTTCGATAAGCAGTTGATAGGAAGTTGTAACGTTTGTATGTTAATTTGCTTCCATTTATGTTAGGAAGATGCTCAGATTGATCATGTCGGCTAAGGTTTAGTGTTTTTTAGGCCGAGAGGATGAGTTATTTTTTGATATTAGTTGAAAGCTGTTGGTCTTGTATAATTTATGGTAAAACTATCAAAATGGTATTGTAACGTCCCAAAATTTTATTTTTTTTTGCATGGTTGAACACCACAACGTACGGTTAGCAAATCATAATTAGAACATTGTATAATTCAGTTTACAACCCAATATGAAAACTAGTAAAAGCTTGAAATCGATTGCAATTGTCTTAGAATACATCATTAAATACAACTAGTTCAAAACATTGCGGAAGCTCGAGGGAAATGAGCTATCAACCGCGTGCTGGAGCCCCGTTGTGGTCATCACCTGAAAAGAAGGTTAAACAACAACCGTAAGCACGAAGCTTAGCGAGTACTCTACATACAACAAACCGAATTGTCACATCGTCAACCGGTTTCACGTATAGTGCATCAATCATTCCCGCTACCGTAGTAGGCAGTCCCAACATTCCCGTTACCGAAGTAAACGGTCTCATCATTCCCGTCACCGTAGTGAACGGTCTCATCATTCCCGTC